>PVLD010005090.1:0-116643 GCA_004027595.1 Dinomys branickii | reverse complement strand
GTTTCCTATTTTCTTCTAGAATTTTGTCTATTTCTCGTCTGTGTAGATGGAGCATTTCTTCCATCATTGTTTTCATCTCGTGTTTTATCTGAGAAATCATTGTGGGTATGTGGGTTATTTCTGCTTTAAGCTCTTTCATGTCCTGTTGGAGTTGTTTAATTTCGGATGCAATCGTTTCATATCTTGAAGTTATGAGGCTGATGGAGCTCTTATAAATGTGATCAGGGCCCGCACAAATGATCCAGAGAGCTTTTTCACATTCTTTTGCAGAACTCAGCAATTTTTAGCCAATAAGGAACCATTACTAAAACTCATTAATGCTGGCACCCTGATGTAGGACTGTCTGCCTCCAGAACTGTAAGAAATAAAAGTTTCTGCTGTTTATAAGCCAGATATTTTGTTATAACTTTCTGAGCTGAATAGGACAAAGCAGTAACTATAGTTGTCAGAATGAAGCCTGTTATGTAGATCGCTTGAGTAAGGGCATACCAGGCCTGCTGTTTTCTGGGAATAACGCTTAAGCAACTGTTCATGAAACACAGTGAGAAAAAGGGAGAGATGTGGGAGACCAGGGTCCAGATTACGCAGGACTTCCAGACAGACCATTGGCAATACTCAGTTTTATGCATGAATTGGAGAAGGCATTGGAAGGTTTAGGGAGTGGAATAATAGGATTTGACTCGCAAAATGAACAGACCACTTTGGTTGCTTAGCTGAGAAATTGGATAGAACAAAGGCAAAAGCAGGAAGACCAGTTAGGAGACTGTTAGTAAGGTAACAAGTCCTAATCTTGGTAAATGGGGGTTTGCAGGCAGGGAGTGCTTCCGAACTGGAGCACAAAGGGGGAAATTCTGCCTTCACATCTATTTTCCTCACTGGAAATCAAGTACAGATGGCAAAGCATGATAATTATCAGCTCCATAGCTGGTTTTGAAGCTAGAAGGCTTAGCATTTGTCAGACTCGTGTCCATGGGAGAGTTGTTCTGATTGCCCGTCAGCAGTTGTTCAATAGCTTTTGCCACTGAGGGTGAGGTAGAAGCTAGGAAAGGCCTTGAGAGGGCAAGAGCATCGATTTTCCTCCCAGTTCTCTGGGATAAGAAACTAAGGTGGCCTTTGAAAAAGTAAAGGCAGTACAGAAACATAATAGTTAGGAAATTAATATCAGATTGCAATGTTGATTGAAACTTATTTTCCAAATATAATGATGTATACTTATCCCAAGTCCTCTGACTCACTATATTTGGGGCATTCTGTGTTAAAGAAAGCAGTGGTAAATAAATGTTGATTACCTATTTATCAATGGGCCAAGTACTGTGTTTATCAACATCATCACATTATTTTATCGAATTTCTGTAGCTGCTCTACAAATTAAATATTAGTATCTCCATTTTACCGGTGAGGAAATTAGCCTCAAAAAAGTTCAGAAATGTGCCCAAGCGCAGAGCTTGTCAGTGATGTAGATAGTGTTCTAGCCAACCACAAACTGTCCAGCGTCAGAATCAAGCCCTTAAACCCTACACTTTTCTCCTTTTGCTATGACAAACGGTCCTGATACCTAAGGTCAGTGTTCCAAATAAGATTAAAGCTTTGTGTGTAAATTGTTACTTTGACTTCACCTCTGTTTATTCCTCAGTTTGCCCAGTTTTCAAAGAGGAGAGTAAGACCTGCTAGCTCTTTAACACACCGCTATGAAGCCTAAGAAATACTAAACCTTTCGAGAATCTTTTATCAAATAGTTGCAAAGGTCACAGATAGTTGATTCTTTGGACTAATGCTATTTCACTGGGATTACATTGGTATAAAAATATATAGAGACATACCCTGCACAATCAAAATCAACACTTCCCAGAATTTATTGCCTGTGTTCAGACTAAGTACATGAAATATTTCCCAGATATTTCTTTGCCTGTGGCTGTAGGTCAGGGGCTTGTAATATCTTACTAGCCAATATGTGTGCTGTTTCAGGTGTCTGGTTGAATTATAATCTGTGCGAATTCTATCAATCTTATTGCGAGATAAACTCTTGTTTAGTATCAGCTCTTTGTGGAAACACAACTACTTCTGATAATAACCAAGTAATTCTCCTTTATCAGTTGCTCAGGGCCTGATCCGGAAATCAAAAAAAGGAGCTCTTTCAATAAAGATTCCAATCTCTGGGAAACAAGTCGAGCTCTGACACACAACATTACCATCTCACTCTGCCTAGCGCAGGGCTAAGAGGCTCTCTGGGTTTGCTGTATGCTACTCAGGCACTGGGAGTGAGTGAGAAGTACTAAATGAACTAATTTCTCTAAAATGAGGGCATGAAATCACACATATGTTGCTGTCTCTTTTCATACCACCATAGCAATCACAGAGCTAGAATATCTTGTAAAAGGAAATAAATTTGCAATTAGCTTCTGAAATGTAGGTGGTCAAGGAAGAGAGCAGATTATTGTAGTATCATGGTTTCATAAGCCATTTGTTACACTGCAGCACTGCAGACTGGTGCAGCTAGGACTTAAGAAATGATGTTGTATGCATTTCAGAAACATCATAGTAGTTGGCTGTAGCCTGCCCTGAGAATCCAGAGACCTGGATTCTATCTTTGGCAGAGGCAGTGTGTCTGGCATTTGCTTTCCACATTATAAAATTGATAATACTGGAATAGGTCTGGGTTTGCAAAACGAAAGCCCAGAGGCTGAATATGTTTAGTTTGATTCACATAGGTAGTGTTTTTTTTTTTTAATTAGGCCAACATTAGAAAAATTGAGTGGTTTCACATAAAAGTTTGAATTAACTTGAAAAGTTTTGAAAAATCAAATATTCTAGAGGTGTTGGGCTTGAAATACCAAATAGCAGCAATGTGTTAGCACAGCCTGTCTGTTAGAGGACATAAGCCAGTGCCCACCTGAGACCCCATCACTCCTGTTGTGTTCCACACATGCTTTGCCTCATTCGTTTGCACTATTCGGCCAGCTCCTACGTGGGGTCACCCAGAGTAAGATACTGAGGTAAGACGTGAACTCACATGGCTACCCACCAGTGAGATGCCCTCTGTGGAATCTGCACTGATGTTGTCCACCACTTCCAAATTGAACTTAGCTCTAGTTTGGATTTGTCTGGCTATTGCATCTTGGTTTAGTAAAAATAAGGCTCACTTCGTTTTTGGTTGTTTCAAGATCTAAATATAAGTTGCTACAGATAACACCATTAAAAATTCAGCCAACTACAGCTGAGCTTTTGAAGAGTTAATTAAAATTTCTCTTAGTTCTGTGTATCAGAAATAAAGCTTTACTTTTATTGATTGTTTTAATCAGTGATTATGACTTTTTCAAATAAGGAACTCCATAGAAAGAAGCTAGGTTATTTGTCTGGGGAAGTGTTTGAATCTAATACTCATGAGTGGAAAAATTTTAAAAGTTGAATTTGATACATACAAGAGTGCCTAAAATGATAAGAGGGTGATTGTAAACAGTCTGCTAGGGTCAGAGCCACTGGATGGCATGACCTATAGAGACAGCATGAACAGCACCTAGACCCCAACACAGATCTGAGGCTTCACCTAATTTAATACCATGGGCCTGAGTCTGGAATTCAGCCTCAATGGAACCATTTTTATGAACTCAAGGGTGGTACTTTGACAAAAATGTGAAGCCAAATTCTTCTTTTATTCCAAAGAATTCCTTTTGAAATATGTTTGAACTTCTTTTCACTTAGCGAAAGGATGACTTTATGTATGCTCAAAGTTATTTTGCTAATGGTCTGTGCAGTACTACTGGTTCCATTTTTAGATTTAATTTTGAGCCACTGTTCCTATTTATATTGTGGTTCTCAAAAGCCTAGACTGTCAAAATGTTTAGTCACAAATCCTCTAAGACCAGTATTTTTTCTTTGTCTCTTTTTAACCTACCTGAAAATTTGCTCACCTATATTCTCATTCCAAATTCTTCTATTTGGTAGTAACATTTTAAGATGCAGAGTTGAGCACTTCTTGCTTCCTTAAGGTTTGTTTCCAGGATAGGGTTTGTGGACAAAATGTACTTACAATAATTTATTCCTACCAAGAAAAACCCTGCAGAAGGTCTTGCACGGCTGGGGTGAAGTTTGAGCCCAGACACAGCTCACCTCTAGCTTTTCTGTGAATGTTGTCTTACTGACTCCCGGATGCCTGTCCCCTTAGACATAGGCGACTGTTGATATGTCTAGTGGGCCGGTCCTTTGGGCAGGCTCTGGTTGCTAACAGTACCAGCTGGCTCAGGATATTTCAGGTGCCTTTGTCATTCTCAAAGTATAAAATTGCTCATTATCTGGAAGCCTTACTTGCAAAGTGTGGGATACTTCACTTGAAATTCATCTTTTTATCTTTGGAAAATTTAGAATTTGTAATTCAAGAATTCTTTTTTCAAGTCCAAAAATAAAATCCAGAAACCAAAAGACTGTTTTTGTTTCAAATGCATGCCAGTTTAAAAATGAAAGAAAAAAAAATGGAATTTGGATGTGTTATGTACATATACCCATTTAGCATCAGGAATGGCAGCAACCTTATGTACTAAAAACATGTTCAAAGCAAAAAAAAAGGAAGTGCATCAAGAGATGGGGGAGGGGGAAGAAGGGAAAGGAAAAAGGATAAAAAAGCATTAAGGTGTGTAATATGCTACATAGCACGTATGTACTACACACATGTACCCGTAAACTAAAATTTTAAAAATGAATGCAAAAGGCTATTGAAGTTGCTTTTCAAATTTGAAATTCTGAACAGCTTTATTCTAATGGGTTTTGAAATGATAAAAATATTCATATGTATATGGATCAGTTTTGTGTTTTGCATTTCTGCACGCACATTTTATATTGTAAGGCTTAAGCTATCTTTGTTGAATGAAGCATCTTTTCCTACAAAAGTTACTGAATCTGGGTTTGGTTTACACCTTCATAAATCATGTAGATGAGATCTGTGGCTGTTCCCAACCACACATGATAAAAATATCTTGTGCCTCACTGCGGCACCAGGTCAATAGGCCTTGTGGAGTTGTGAATTCTTAGAAATTTCTTTCCTATCTTTAGGGTCTTTTTAACTGCTTGGTTTATCTTAGAAAAAGCTTTACCTACCTGCCCCTCTCTCTCTTCTGCCCCTTCTTTTGCCATCAGAAAGAACTGCTCTGTTAATAGCCATTTATTGTTGTGGGTGACTGACCAGTGGCATTTGGGCGGAACAAGTTCCTGTCAGGTTATTCTGGGTTGTGCCTGCAGTTTTAAAATACCATCTGAAGGCCTTGTTTCTTACCACAGAAATTTAAAGACAATTAACTAGAAAGTGAGTGAGTACTTCAGGGACCTCAGAAATCATCCTAGCTTCTGAAAATTAACCTTTTAAAAAACTTTCAGATGTTCTTGGGGTTGGAAAGGAAAGTTGGATGTGGCTGTACTGTGGTTCCAGTCTGAAGGCCCCTGACATGTGCCTTGAGAAGTGGGAGCCCAGGGCTGATTTGGTGCTTCTGAAACTCCCCTGGGTTCAGCTGGCTTCAAAGGCCCTTTGCCCTAAATATGATACCGGGTGGGAGGCGGTGGTGTGGGGAACACCGGAGAGCATAACAAGCACTCCTCAACATCCAAGAGAAGGTATTCCGCTTGTCAGAAACATAGGCAGTTGACAAAAATACATAGTAATCAACCGTACAAATTGTGAAATATCTTATATCTCTGTTTCTAAAAGTGAACATTTTTCATTTGCGTAGGAATAACAGACCATGTCCAAGTAATCCAAGCACTCAGTTCCCCTGATAACTTGGTTGTACTGTACGATGCTCTTCTCGGAATTCCTGTGGGCCCAGACCCAGACTCCATAGTATTTATCTCCCCACCTTAACATCAAGTGACATAGATGTTTATTTCAGCTTCTGGCCCGGCTACTTAGGTAGTGTTGAGTTAGTGTTTCAAATGTAAGATTCCGGCTGGGGATATAGCTCAGTGGAATAAGCGCTTGCCTAGCAAGTGCAGGGTCCTGAGTTCGATCCCCAGTACCGCAAAAAAAAAAAATAATAATAATAATAATAATAATAAAAATCAAATGTAAGATTCCTTTCAACTTCCCTTCCCTTACTTCCATCACCATCCCTTCCCAAATGAAAAGACCCATTGTCCTAGAGTGTACCACTGTGCCCTCTTGTTCTGTGATACAGCCTTGAAAAAATGACTCCTGTCCTTAGTACTCATCATGAACAGAGGTTCTAGGAACACATGCTCCCAATACCCGTTACATACACCTTTCCTCCTGTCTCTTTGCAGTCACGGAGAAGTGCACCTTGAGGAGTTATTTTGCGGTCCTCCAACTCCAAAGCTCTTCCTCATTAAGATGTTTTTATGAGTGCAAACAGACAAAGAATGGAAAAGTAATAAAATATTTTGAGATTTCTCACTGCTGGCATCTCTATGTCCTTAGACACACTTCGTGTTCACATCAGACCTAGACAGGTGAAGCTTTTATTTTGTGTTGTCTCATAGCAGTGGCGGTAGGGAGGACATGTTGCTGAGCCCGGGGTGGTCAGGGAACTTCGCCAGTATCACAAGCCAGCAATGAACAGATCAACATGCTTTGAATTCTTTCTAGTTACTTTATGAGCATACACTATGGGTAGGGCTACAGGCCATAACTAAGCTTCATTTCCAAAGGAATTGAAGGAAGCATAACAAAACAATGGTTTTTGCAAATCACTAAATTGTAAATTATGTAGCTAGGTGCCTGGCACCTAGTAAATTCTCAGTAAATGCTAACAAGAATTATTTCCCCATATAAAGTCTTTCAGAAATTTCTTTCAGAGAGAATATTAATGATCCATAATTTCTTCCTTGTGAGATACGTTATTGACTTACTGCCGCTGGGCTTGGCATGTTGAGCCCTGTCTCTGTTTATTAATGTGATGAGGTTACTTATGGGGAAGGAGGTCCCTGCTGCGTGGTGCAGTAATTATCAGTGCTGTTATGAGGCTGCAGGAGCCCATTGCTAGCAAGTGCTGGTTTCTTTCTTTCTTTTCCTTTCTTAAAAATAAAAACTCATTTCATAATTTAACAATCATTTTATTCCATAGTGAGATGAAAAGCATTTAGCAGCCTTTAGATGAAGCTGAATGGGAAAGCAAATTACAGAAATCACTGACATTAGTGCCTGGCTAGAGTAGGGTTGTTTCCTACTGAATATTTGAAAGTGTTTTGTCCAATCTAATTTTGAAAGACTGGAGTCACTAGGCTTCTGCTGCTTTCCTGGGACTCACAAGAATGTGGCTGAGGAGAGCCCAGGGGTGGGACAGTCCTCCAGCTGACAGCAGAGCAATGGCTGCATTCGTAGGAGGTCCCATCACTGAGATTTTCAAAAAATGGAATTTGGAGAAAAGGCACAAATGTGTTTTGCTCACTTGAGAAATACTCCTTTTGTTCTACACAGTGTGATGTTTCTTTGTTCCCTCCTGCTGATGTTGAGCCTTGGTTCACTACATAACGAGATTTTCTTTAACTTGCATTGAGGAAGTTCAGAAAGCACAGAAGTAGAGAGAGCAATGCATGGGACACTCGTGTGCCCCAGGCAGCCCCAGCAGCCCTCAGCAGCTGATGCCCAGCCCCACTCCCATCCACACACCCACCTAGTCCCTTCTTCTAGGTTTATTTTGAAATAAATCTTATAACATTTTAAAATTCTAACAAAATATCTGTAATAGTGGATGTACCTAAATTTTAGCCACTTTAAAGTGTTTAATTTGGTAGCATTTGGTATATTCAAAATGTTGTACAACCATCACCACTGTTCTGGAATTTTTTATCACCCCTAAAAGAAGCTCTGTACCCATTAAGCAGTCGCGCCTGCTTCCCCTTGTCCCCAGTCCCTGGCAGCCACCAATCTTCTTTCTATCTATCTCTGTGCATTTGCTTAATTGGTATATTTCCTGTAAATGAAATCGTGTAACATATGCCTTATTTTATCTACCTTCTTTCACTTAGCACAGTGCTTTCATGATTCATCCGTGTTAGCCCATATTTCATTCTTTTCCATGGCTGAATAGTATTTCATTGTGTGGATATACCACATTTTGTTTGTGTATCATCTGTTAATAGACACTTTGGTTATTTCTACCTTTTGTCTATTATGAATAGTGCTGCTGTAAACATTCATATACAGGTTTTCATCTAAATGCCCATTTCCAAATATTTGATATCAGCTAGAAGTGAAATTACTGAGTCCTATATCGATCCTATGCTTAACTTCTTGAGGAACTCACAAACTAATTGCCACCATAACTGCATCCTCTTATACTGTCATTAAGAGTTCCAACCTCTCTGCATTTTTAAAAGTATGGTTGTCCTCGTCATTGTAATGTGGTATCTCACTGTGGTTTTCCTTTGCATTTTCCTAATGACTAAAGGTGTTGAACGTCTCAAGCGTTGTTAGCCGCTCATCACCTCTGGAGAAATGGCTGCTTGAGTCTTTTGCCCACTTTTAAAATAGATTTCTTGCCTTTCTGTTGTTCAGTTGTAAACATTTTTATATGTTTTGGATGCTAGACCTTTATTGTATATGATTTATAAATTTTAAAATATTTTATGGATTGTCTTTTCCCTTTGTTAATAGGATGGTTTAATGTACAGAAGATCTAATTTGAATGAAATCCAGTGTTTTTCTTTAGTCATTAGTGTTTTTGTTGTTATAGCTAGGAAAGCATTGTTAAAAGTCAGGACACAAAGATTACCTGTGCTCTTCTACGAGTTTTATAGTTTTAACTCCTATATTTAGAGCTTTGGTCCATTTTGAGTTTGTTTTTTTTAAGGTATGAAGTAATGGTTTGACATTATTGGTTTTTTACATGTTAATATCCAGCTGTCTCAGAATTATTTCTACAAGAGATCGTCATATAGTTTTATCCATGAGTATATCAGCGTACTCCTTTAAAAGATTATAACTTTTTTACTTAACCAAGAAGCTACTATATCACTTTCTAAAATACCATGTTTCTCTAATATTATCAAATTTTTAAGTCTGTATTGAAAGTGGGAATTGTCTCAATATTTTTAGCAGCTCACTCTTTTTAGAATAAATTGCATCATGGCCAGGATGTAGCTCAGCAGCACCAATAAAATAAAATAAAGTGCATCTATTGCCATTTGTTGGCATATTTTTAAAGTTTTTAGTCCTATATAGATTTCCTTCCATTTCTCCTTTCTTTCCCCTTGTAACTTACTTGCTGAAGAAACTTATTTGTCTGGACTAGCTCCCCAGTCTAGACTGTGCTGAGAACATCCCCACTGCGCAGTGTCCCGGGCCCTCTGGCCTCTTTAATTTAGTGGGTGGTTGGGGCTATATAGGTTTAAGCAGATTCAGGTTTTTGACAAGATCGCCTCCTAAGTGACATTTTATTCTTTTACCGAGAGTCTAACAGCATTTATTTCTTACTTTTTATGTTATCAGCCATTGAAGATCACTACCTAAGTGTGCTAGTTTATTAATAAGTACAAATAGTGTTATCTCCTAATTCTGTCTTCTTCATTTATTACACGGACACCTACTTTTGGGAATGGAAGCTTTCCATACTTTATTTGGGATCACAAAGATTGCCATTTAGAAAATAGATTATTTCAAGAGACACTTTGATCATCTAAGATATCTGTATTACAACTAATGTAATGTCTTCCCACCATGATAATTGTATGGGGACTGTATCACGTTAGTCATTTCTGTACATAAAACATAGTTTAATTGATTTTATGTTTCAAGCAAAATCTTTTAGGCTTCATTTTTGCCCAGGATAAACTCATAATTCTTTCTCTATTTTTACCAACTTTCAAAATAATGGGTTATTTTCTTATAATAATTTCATTTTTGTTCTTGAGGAGGGGACATGATTAATGCATTTAATTAAGCATATTTAATGTATAGACAGTACCATTATGCTTGTCAATTCTCAAACTATCCTATCTTTGACCACAAAGATTCTTTTCAAATTAACCTTTGAGTTTTGAACATGATTTTGTGGTCTTTGACAACTTTGCGGCTATTATTAGGTATGACTGAAAAATATAGTGAATGTTTAAAAGAAATTATTACAGCAAAAGACACATTGCCATTAATCTGTCTTGAAAGGCCCCCTCACTTGGAACACATTTATTCCATGACTCTTGCCGCTTTCTGCCTAAGGAGTTCTGGGCGTCATCTTTCATGAATGTCTTCAGTTGCATTTTGTGGCTGCTTCAATGTCCCAAATCGATTCAAAATATTTGTCTTTCATAGTTATTGCGACTTCAGGGAGGAGTCAGAAATCCTGTAGTGCCAGATATACCAACTAAGGTGGATTAGGGTACACTGTACTATGTTTACAAGGCTGTCTTCCCATTGGATGGCGCTGGGCAGGAGCATTACTATATTTTTGATCACCCCTTAGACACTCCCAGACATTCACAAAAGACTTCCAGAATGCTTCAGAAAATTTCAAGAATGACAGGATAAGTTTGTTCCAAGTGGGCCCCAATATTTTGAGGGGAGATTAATGGCAATGTCTTTTACTGCAATAAAATTTTAAAAAGTTTAACCATTCACCATATGTTCTGACCACAGCTCATATATATGGAAATTTTCCAACCTTATCTGATTGAAATGTAGTCTATTTATGGCACTTGCCCAGATTTATCTAGGTGGGCTATAAGCCTTTACCCTGTCCCTGGCTCTTTGGAGAAGAGGAGAGGATCTCATAAGGAACCTGGCTTTTGTGCAATTTAAGAAGTCAAGTCAGGACAGGTATTAGAAACTCACCCATAAATCTCATTTCATGTGTTTTTATTGAGTTTGCACTAAGCATGCAGAGAAAAAGAAGGCACAATTCCTACCTGAAGATTTTGAGCCCTGGTGGCCATCCCTTAGTGCCTAGTGACATGGTGCTGATATCAGAAATGTACATTTGGACAAAGCTAGATGAAACAGTGTGATTTTATCATGCCTATTTCAGTTCTGTCTCTACTATCAAGGCAGAGATTGATGACTAATCACTCTGGGTCCTTTTGTATAATTATAAAAAACATGTTAAATACCTAGTAAGGTGACATTTATTGAGGACTATATTTGAAGAAGGAGGAAGGTGAAAATGGATGTGCTTTTCTAAGCCTAGAAAATGGCTGTGAGAGCACAGAGATTCGTTTTCCTCTTCTAATCTTCACTGTTAAGTAAGGGCATTGTTTATTTTCTGCCTATTTTATAAAGTTGCTGAGTACTATAATGAGTTTATGTTTATAGAGTGCTTGGAACCTTTTGGATGAAAGGTGCTAAATTAGAGTTTATTGTTTATTGAATTTATTTGGTGTGTCCAACCTCCTGGGAACATTTGCTGAAGTTAATTAAAAACAGATAGTCCTACTCTGACAGCTTACATTGCCACTTACAAATCAATAACATCAGCAGTGTGCACTTTCATTGTCCTAACTTCGAGCTACCCAGAGAACCACAGTTCTTCTGCCAGGGCAATGGTCCTACTTTGAAGGGAAGTTGAGTTAAACTGCTGGGGAGAGACACGGAGGTAGAAAACTTTGAGCCACCTACCACTCTCATTTTTGAGACAGTACTTTAGCATATGGATATTTTCCCAAATTTCTAACTACAACTTACAGATTGAAACTCAAAAACAACACAAAAAACCCTGTGCTTTGTATCATTTTGGTAAGAAGTTAGTACAAAAGTTTGTTTGCTATGTTGTTATATGGTCAGCATTTCTTTGCAATATCATTTCCAAACAACCGGTTAGAGTGACTTCTATTTTCTTAATCTAGTCTGGTGTATGCTGTGGGGTATAATTATTATAATGGCTTGTTTGCTTCCTTGCCAGTTGGTGATGGAGTTTTGTGGCGCTGGCTCTGTCACTGACCTGATCAAGAATACAAAAGGCAACACACTGAAAGAAGAGTGGATCGCATACATCTGCAGAGAGATCTTACGGGTAGGTGACACCTTTAGGTACCACAGAAGGTCTTGGGAGGTGTTGTGCTTTGTACTAACCTCTTAGTGCAATTCATAATTATGGCAGAGATCGCTTTACAGTTTTTTTTTTTTTCTTTTCGGTACTGGGGATCGAACTCAGGACCCTGCACTTGCTAGGCAAGCGCTTATTCCACTGAGCTATATCCCCAGCCCCCTACAGTTTTATTCTAATGGCGATGGTGGTAGTGGTTTGGCATGCAGGTCTATCCTGATGGAAGTAAGAGCTAGTTTCAACAGGACATATGTGCATCATTTGGGGGATTGACATAGGTTGATTTCCCTTAACAAAGCATTCATTTTCAATGATGTTCTCAACTAGAAGTCTGATTTGGGGTCAAGAGGATGGTCTCCAATTTAAAAAATGGATTATTTCAAGAAATATTTGGATTGATCATTTAAGGAATCTATTGGTATTAAATACCTTAACTTTATAACTAAAGTTGAATGTCTTCCCACCACGTGGAGTATATAAGGACTGTATCACTTCAGTCATTTCTGTACATACAAAATAGTTCAATTGATTTTATCTTTTAAATGATTATCTTTTAGGCTTAATCACTTAAATCAATCAGACCAGTTGGATGTTTGCTTATTTGTCCATTTTTGTCCCCAGATCTGATCAGACAATAAAGATATTAGTATCATATTTACAGTTTAGTTCAGGGAAAAGAAAGTAATTTGGCATATTTTATTTCATTCAGAGTAGTATAATTTTCTCTTCCTGGTAATATGGAGGCTACTATATATATACCAAGCTTTCTTACTGGTACTGTGATAATTTTTATTTATTTATAAGCCCTCCTTCTTAATTTAAGGGAAAAGGTAAAAATTATTTTTCACAATGTGCTTTGAGAGATCAGTTATGTGCTATGGATAGGTGGATGGATGGATGGATGGTTGGAAGAACATTAAAGAAGGAATAAATACAGAAAGATGATGTCTAGTCATTAAATGTAAGCCAGATTAAGCAAATGAGAAATAGAACATGAAATTTTTAAAAGGTGGTAGTTGACAACAGCACAAAATGTCAAATATTTAGAAGTAAATTTATGGAAACAAATGAATGACTTCTGTCTTAAAAACTATAAAATATTACTAAGAAAAGTTAAAGATCACAATAATAGGAGAGCCATTTCTTGGGCTGGAATAAGTAATATTGTAAAGATATCATTTCTCCAAGTTTGAGCCATGCTTTCTTTGAACTCCTAATTGAAATCTCTGTAGCTATATTTGTAAACAGTGCTAACTTACATTTTAGAAATTAAACGAAAATGTAAAAGGCCCAGAATAACCACAGCAATCTGAAAAGAAGAACAAAAGTAGAAGATTTAAGCTCACATTTATCAAATTCATTATAAAACTGCTGAATAATTCAGAGTAATATTGCCATAAGATCAGACAGTGGCCAAAGGAACAGAATCCAGAGACCTTGAACACCACATTAAAGAAAGCCCTCCCTGGTCCTCATCACGGCCCAGGAAGTCCGTATTTATAATCCCATTGAAATGTTATTGGAATTCTAGCAAGTTAATTTCAATCTATCACTTTCTGTACAACCCATGGCAAGAATAAAGGCATATTTGTAGTTAAAGGGAGCCGAGGGGTCCTAAGTCCAGCCACGATGACAGTTAACCTGAACTAAGGCCTTGACCCAAGGCCGAACCCAGGTTTTATTAATTCTTGAAGAAAGGAGCGGCTTCAGGATGAATGACTGTGAGAACGGCAGAAATAGGTGAGTGCTGTGAGCTGGGCTAGGTAGGAGGCCTGAATCACCCTTGCCGTATGCAGAGAGAACCATATGCAGAAAGAGTAATTTGCATAACACAATCGATTAATGTTTTGGGGTCAGTGTTTGAGCTCTGATGTGTAATCTTTTATGCCTTGGGAAGTCATAGCCTCTTTATCTTGAGGCTCAATCCTAGCTAACAGCATGGAGCGCTGTCCATCCTGCCTCACCCAGGCTCGTCATAAGGGGCCCAGGAAACACTGCCCTATCTTCTTTGCTTTAAAGACTACGAGTCAGCACCTAGGATTGCTTAAAGCCAATTGAAGGGAAAAGGCAGAGTGCTGGCCAGCTCTGTACACATCAATACACGGAAAGAGGGTCCTGTTCAGCCAAAATGGAGACAACTGCTTCTCCTTCAAGGACAGTCACCCAGGTGGTCCTCTACAGCACATGACACATGACAAAGCAAATGCTGCCCTCCTGGGGAAGGGTGCTCCTATCAGTAAATAGTGCTTGGTAAATCCACTAGTAAAGGCATTAAATTGATATCTAATTTGTGCCGTATAAAAATTCATTCCAATAAATCTAAATATGAAATACAGGAAAAACTAAAGTTCTTATGAGAAAACATAGAATAATACATTGGTATAGCTTGGGTAGGCAAAAGTGAGGTCTTAATATGAGGGTCCAGTTACAGCAGATTAGTTTCCTATGCAGAGATAGTTGATGTGTCCATTACTTCTCACACTAGTGTGTGATCTATGAGTCGTGTGTGTGGGAAGCAAACTATATTGCATGTGGTTCAGTGGTACCCGGTATCAGATCTGGTATGCAAGTGTTTTATTTAACAGGGCATCAGCATTGCAAGGACTACACATGTATTTCAGTTTACATCAATCATTCTGCTTTGGTTTCAAATAAGTACTATGAGCATATGAAGGACATAAGTATAACTCAGAGTATTTCTGGGTAAATTTAATTTGGAGAGATCATTAGCATTCAAAATAGATTATTTGCCTCTTGGCTTATGTACCTATTAACTCTCTCACCTTTCTGTCACTCCAGGGGCTGAGTCACCTGCACCAGCATAAAGTGATTCATCGGGATATTAAAGGGCAAAATGTCTTGTTGACTGAAAATGCGGAAGTTAAACTAGGTAAGAACAGAATCTAGAAAGCCCAGTAACTGCTGGATAGACAGGATTAGTTCAATGGGTCTTTTCTTTCTTTTTGAATGAGTATAAATTTGTCATTGGATTTGGGGGTCACTGACATTAAAATAGAAAGAAAAATGTTTTGGTCTATTTAAACTTTTTCTAAAAGCATTTTAAGGAATGGATTGTACACAGTATGATAAACAAAGCTACATGCTTAATCAACATATAGTTGAAAACTTTTTAGTAAAAATTAGAAATGGCACACCTTAAAATGATGTCCTAGATCTGTTTGTATGGTGGCTGCCACAACAGAACACAGATGACCCAAGTTTTTTCATTGAAAATATCCATAGTTAGACTCACTTAAGATAATTGATTCCTCCTATATGCCTGTGTCTTAAAGAGGTATATTTACACTGATTTTATTACCAGGTAACTGAACAAAATGGATGCTCAATAGTCTAGGTCAATACTGATTATACCACTTCTGTCTGCCGGAGTAAGCAGTGGGGAATCCTTTTCTTTGCAATATCCATTAGAGCCCCTCCCACAAACCTAGAATTGCCAAGATAAAATAGGGAACCCCTACATGTGTTTCCTTGCTTGAGCATGAGTTGGCAAATACCCTGCAGCATGCACAATTTGTTATCTAGAAAAGAATCTCTGTCCCTATGATTATTTATTTTGAAAGACATTTAAGCATCTGCTCTTTTTGTTAAACTATATAGTTTTATTTTGTTAGCACTTGGAGCCAAACTTTCATCTAATGAATGTTTCCTTAAAATATATATTTTATATATATATATCTATATATCTATATATAGAGAGATAGATGGGTAGGTGTATTATATAGACTAAGCAGATACATACATATATATACATATATACATATACATACACATATATATAATATTGGCTAAGCAGTTATATATACACAGACTAAATGATTTTCCTCAGAAGATTCACTCACACTATTTAACAGTATTATACTATCTTATATCAACATAAGAACAACTCTATGCAGATGTCAGCATCTTCATTTGATAGATTAGCAAACCCAAGCTGCAAGAGGTTGATCTGCTAACCCTAGATCACACTACTACCAAGTAGTAGAAATGGGACTTCATAGTATGACTCTCATCCTTAGCTCTTAACTCACTTTTTGATACTCTCACTCTGGCAGCCAAGCACCTTTTATTGAACACCTTTCATTGGACCCCACCGAGTCTTGGTGTAAGCAAATATAGCACTTTGTGCTTTTCTCATTGGTGTACTTCATTACTTTATACACACAATTCAAATAGTACGTATTCACACTATTGAAAAGGTAGGTACAACCCAAGTTCCTACCAACAAATGAATTAATAAACAAAATGTGCTATCTATATTCAGTGGAAGATTATTCAGCATTAAAAAGAAAGGCAGCCAGGAGGATACTGCAATCTTATAATCCCAGCACCCTAAGAGCTGAGGCAGGAAGATTGCAAGTTCAAGCCTAGCCCGGGCAATTTAGCAAGAACTGATTTTAAAATAAAAATTTCAGATAGGGCTAGGCCATGTCATTTAATGCAATCCCCCAGTACCTGAGCTCAATCCCTAGTACCACAAAAAACAAAAAAAAGAAAAAAAAGGAAGTTTTCTCATATGCTACAACATGGGTGAACTCTGAGCGTACTATACTAAATTAAACAGGCCAAACTAAAAGAAAGATACTGAGTGATTACATGTATGTGAGTAGTCAGATTTTTAGCTAAAGAAGGTAAGATGATATTGCCAGGAGTTGGTGGGAGGGGAGATGGGGAGCCATTGCTTAATGAGTGTTGAGTTGGTAAAGAGGAAAAAGTTCTGGGGATGGGTGGTGGTGATGGTTGCACAGTGTTAATCTACTTCATACCACTAATGTGTACACTGAAAAATGGTTAAAATGTTAAATTTTGTATTATGTATATTTTAACAATGTTGGAAAATAGTTCCTTTTTGTCACCCTATAAACCTTCCATCATGAACTTGATTCAATCATCTTCTCTTCGTTAGTGGACTTTGGAGTCAGTGCCCAGCTTGACCGCACAGTGGGCAGAAGGAACACTTTCATTGGGACACCCTACTGGATGGCACCGGAAGTCATTGCCTGTGATGAAAACCCAGATGCCACATATGATTTCAAGGTGTGACTTCTTCATTGTATTTTAAAAGTATGTCTGGTCGCTCATCCTGAGTCTTATAAGTGGGAGAATTCTTATGTGCTTTTGGGTTTACAATTTATCTGCCCCAAAGGGATGACTGAAAAATATCTGAATTTTAAATTTTTAGGCATTCAAGTGGGAATCTTTAATGAATTCACCCATTATATCTGATTGACTACTTGAAAAACAAACAAAAATGTTCTGTATTCTTTTTCTGTATTCCTTTGAATTTGCTCTTGTTTTTTAATCCTTGAAAATAGACTGGCTTTCATCTTTGGTTATAGTTTAGACTTTTGAAACAGCATATATTCCTTATGTTTTCCTTGTTCATTTACCAGTTCTTTGTTTTTAATTTCTTTTTGAACAGATACTTAAAAACATAAATATTGTACCTATGAATGGGGTGCTGTGTAATGTTTCACTACCTATATACATTGTGTAATGTTTAAATCAGGTTAAACATATTTGTCCCCTTAAACATTTATGTTCCTTTTTAAAAAGTTTATATTTTGATGCAGGGTCTCTGTAAATCACTAAGTTGCCCAAGTATGGCTCACACTAAGTACCCCTTCTACTTCAGCTTCCCAGTATTAGGGTGGGCGAACACTTTCTAAATCCTTTCTTCTAGTTTCTGAAACATGCAGTATGTTACTATTATCAAAAGTCACCTTAGTACACATCAATCTACTCTACACTGTCTCTCCCTCCCCAAAAGTACATGTTCCCACAGTTTCTTTTGTTAAAAGAAACCAGTATGGAATTTGTTGTTTAAGGACACCTTTTCCTGATTAAGAATAATCAGATATACTATTTTTATATTACTGGCACATAATTATTTGGAGTTTCTTTTCTGTGAGAGAGTCAAATGGGATCCTGGTAACTACTTTCTCTAGCATAACATGGGGTTCCATAAAAATTTCACTTGCAACTAGTTCCTTTCTATGTAAACTGGGAATTTATTAATGAATATTCAAATAGACTTGCCTAAGAAACCTTTCCTTTACTATTCCCAGAGCAAATAATCACATGATTTGGGGTTATCATCCTACCAAGAGCTGCAGTGTTAGGTGACATTATGTTTTCATGAATTCTGGCTAACAAGACAGTAAGATTGGGGACAATGAGATCTAGGTAGAAACTGGAATTTTAGGTAGAGAGACACCCTGTGGGCAAAACATGATATTACCTGGGCTGGTTTTGAAGCATAAGGGCTTTTCCCCCGAAAGGTAAAGATCCTCTGTAAATACCCTCCTCTTAGACAAGAGGAAACTCAGGCCTGAGGTCTTTGAAAGTGCACCAAGGTAGTGATCTCCTGAGAGTAAGGATTTCAGCCTGGTCTCCAAATTATCTATTCAGAGCTCTTCCCAATAGGCTGCCCTGCTCCCTTATAAATCTCCACTTTGTGAGAGTATATTTAAAGAACTCCATTTGTAAAGGACATTTAGTTCACCACACTTGGGGTTATTACTGTGCCCAGGTCACAAAGATGCAAATATTGCAGTGTCTTTGGGCCCCAGTGTCTCAGAGCATGACAAAATTTGCTTCTTTTGAGAAATGAGATCTTGAAGGTCTGAAAACAATAATTACCTCCTTCCTTCAAAGTTAGTCTCTATAATAACCTGACAACTATCTGTCTGAAAACAGCTGCCAAGTTAAAAATTAATCTCCTGCCAAAGTAAATGTCATTTATTTAAACTGCTAATGATAAGCACATTTAAATAATTTCATTTGCAAATTCCTTCAGAGGAGCCACTATAAAATATATGTCTCAAACTGTATATGTGTATCATAATTAGCGATAAGCAATTCTTCAAGCCATAGTCATCTTTAACAAGTGCTGACTAATCTACTGGGCCACTGGCATTTCAGATTCTTTATAACATACCATGAGGGATGAGAATGTTTTAGACTTTTATCCCAGCTTAACCTTTTAAGTATTGTGAGTGGCTACATTAGACATGGAACTTTCATTTTGTGCCACAGAGTAGATCCCATGACTGGCTTGTTTTCAGGAGAGCAACTAGAAGAAGCCTTCCTTCTGGCTAAGCAAAAGCTTAGAATTAAGCTAACATCTTGATCCTCCTCCCTCAGGTTATAGGTAAGAAATATCATTAAGAGTCCATATACAATTTGTGAGACCCTACCCGGTGCAGACAGAGCGCAAAGTGTGATAGCCACAGGGTGCATCGTGATGTACACACAGTGTGAATTCAGAGGTACTAGAAGTTTCACAGGATTGCAAAAGCATGCCAAGATGTTAAAAAAGTTTGAGGATTCATTTATGGGTCTTATGTAGAAAAATAAAGATTCTTGTGGGAAAGAGGAAGTTCAGCCATAGCAATCATTTAGGTCTTAGTCTTTCAGTATTGTCATGAGTGTGGGTTGTGCAAGAAGATGATAAAGTCCTGGGGAGAATCTGAGCTTCACTGGCAGCCTGTCATGTGTCAAAAGAAGGAGCATCAGTGTTATGGTCCATACACTGGGTCAACTTGGGGAGTCTAGAGGTTTGGCTGAGTGACTCAGCAAGAAGCCAGGGTACTTTGTGTACATCCTAAGCCTGTGGAAGAGGAGAGCATGGAGATTATGGGAGTGCTACACACGCCCCCTGGGTTGGGGTAGGCTGTTTACAATGTAAGGCAGGTAGAAAGAGTCTGCTTGCCCACCATTCCTCCTTTTTGCTGGTTGTTTTTGCTATGCTCTGCTGCCATGAACATTTGCCCTCTGCCATGTGCCTCAGAGCCATCCAAGTATGGCCTGAAATCTCCACAAACTATAAGCTAAATAAACCTTTCCTTCCTTAATTTTGGGCGTTGAGTGTTTTGTCTTAGCAATGAGAAAAAAGTAACCAAGACAATCAGCCAAGGATGAATAAGGAAGACCAGGAAGAAAGGAAGGTTTGGGGCTTCTTTGTACATATACTTCAACCTCTTCCCAGCATTACCATGGATGAGATGATGCTGATCTTTAAATGATCTTCCTGCTTCCTTGCTAATGCCGTAATTTGTCCTTTTTTCTGTTCAGTGTCCTTGGGAAAGTGGACCACCAGAGGACAATTTTACAATAGTTTGACTTTCACAATTGTTTATTCATTCACTCCATGTGTATTTACTGAATACTTGCTATGCATAAGGAATTAGCCAAGTTCTACCCATTGTAAGAAGTTTCCAGCTAGAATTTACTCGAGAGTTCATGAAGCCCAAGAATTTGGCCCTGTGTGATGGATGCTCCATGTGACCAGCAGGTTTTCCTGCCTCAGTATCTCATGCCACCACTTTGGACTCTCTTGTATACTATAGATACTTGAAGCTGGGATGGTATGTTTAAAATAAAGACAATTTAAAGACCACTAGATTTGTTGAATTCTCTACCATAAAAGCCCTTGCTTTAAAATAGTGACAAAAATGAAAAAAAAATAGTTTCATTATTTGATTTATTATTTATTGATTATTAATGATTGATTTTCTGATATTTCTATCTCTAAAACCAAGTATATATTTAACAAAATTAAAGTAACTCAGTAGGATGAGGCCTGTGTAGGAAAGTAGTCTGTAGAGCTCATGTTTTTACTGAAGTCTGCTTTTGTGTGATAGCTACTGGGTACAGCGAGTAACTCTCACTGAATATAGACCTTCTTCTAAGGAGGAACGCTGGAATCTTACTCGCTTTGTGTGCTGGCTTTCCCCTGGAGGCCCTTCCTTTCTTGTTTTCAGAAATTCTGTCAAAACACTTCAAGTGAAAGGAAAGGTTTCATTTCCTTGATAAGTATGCGGGGCAATAATGAAAGCTTTCCCATTTAATAATAAGCATTCAAGAGATCTGAAATTAATAAAACTGTTCACAATTCTTAGACTGTTTAAACTGTTATTTTTAAACTTACTTTGAATTTTATTGCAAGTGGGTGGAATCTGCTGAGCATTTTATAGCCCTGTGTATTTATTGCTTTCACAGAACCACTCACTAAAAGAATTTCTTTGTAGCCAAATGCCCATCAATACGAAATTGGTTGAATAAAATCTAACAGGTCTATCCAGTGGAGTAGTATGCAGCCATTTAGCCAGTGAGGTAGCGTATATTTTGCATTTAAGCAGACGCCAGGAAACTGTCTCAAATGTTAAGTACAGAAAACAACTTACAGCATAGAGCTTATAATAACATAGTCTCACCCCCCCCATATCCACATATTTATGGGAAATCTAAAAAAGTACCTGGAAACCCCTAAAATTGCTTTACCTTAGAAAAAGACATATGGATGATGAACTTAAAGTTCTTATTCTATGTATCTTTTGGTCTTGTTCTGGTGTTTTTGCCATGAATAGGCCTTGCTCTTATATTACACTAGTGAAGTGAAATGTACTGCCCTCTTGTCCTACGCTGGCAGGTGCTGTCCTTAGGACTGGTCTGCACTATGCTGTGTGTTATTCGCCAATACTGTTTATGGGACATTTCCCACAGGTGCTGTGCATTACTTTCAGGGTTTGGGGGAATGTGGAGTGCTATGAAGAAATGGCTCAACTTATTCTCCCAGATCACTGATACGGCTTTATCCATGCAGGCTGGAAATAGCATCTCTGAGTAAAAACCTGAGACAGAGATAAAGTGAGCAGCTCTCTAGTGGGAGAGTCCCTGTGATGCATGTGTCACCTGAGAGGACAATATTCAGGTTGTCGAACGGTGCGTTTACAGTCTCCAACAAGTCTTGGCTTCTGTCTGCTGAGAGCCAAACATAGGTCCTCTCTATTTGGCCAGGAAAAAAAGACACCATGTTAGTGTCACCAACAGGATACTGACACTTCTGTTAAACATATGTCTGTTGCTCTGGTGGTCATACTCACCTATATGGGATTCTTTAGTTAGGCCCAGCCAGCACCTCCTCTAGGCAACATGCCAAACCTAGAAGAGAATATCTTTTAATTGTCTCCCTTTGGCCATGTAACAGATGTAGGTGGATAAGGAGTAAAGATTTCTGTCTTCAGTTTGTTTCTTTTATAAAATAGAATTACTAAGAACTGCCTCTGCTTAGACATTCTTAGTAACCCTGAACTCACTACTTTAGTATTATTTATGCGTAACAGTATGTGACATACTGGATGAAATCAGATGAGACCAGTTTAAGGTGTACATTCTGCCTGCTGTTTGGTATAATACCTCAAGAGAGTATTTAATCTTTGTGAGACTGTACAAAGTGGAAACCATAAATTATGTATCAAAAGATTATAACAGGGCCAGAGATATAGTTCAGTGGCACAAGTACCTGCCTGGCAAGCACAAGGTCCTGGTTTCTGGCACGAAAAAAAAAAAAAAGATTGTAACAGAATAAATGGGACACATACATACAGTGGCACCTTAGCCCATGAATTTAATTCATTCTACAGTTGTGAAAAAGTTGGCCACCCTCATGTTCATGTTCATGCGGGAAAGATGGTCATGGTTGTGTCATCCCCCATGCAGAGTTTGTAAACAAAACCAAAATTTTGCCAAATGCTTCTGTTCACAAACCAAAACCATGGTGTATATATATTTATGTAGGGAGAGAGAAGAATTAATACTAACATTAATATTAACATTAATATTAATATAGAGAGGAATTATAATCAGTATAATATAATATGCTTGGTAAATACTCAATATGATAGTTTTATGTTAGTATATTGTATGAAAGTGCTACTATTTGGGGCCATTTTTTACCTAAAAATGTCAACAACAATTTCATGTGGTTCAACACTGTACTTGTATGACATGCTTCTAGTTTTATCTTCTATTGCACTCAAAGCTCTTCCCAATACCTTTTACCTCAGCTAGATTAAGATGCTGTCCTTAAGGGCCACACACAATGCATGCAGTTTCCTTTTTCCAACTGCAACGTTTCAAAAAAAATAAACTAATCACAAGCTCTCAGTGAAAGACTACATTCTGATCTATGAAACTTGGTAAAATCCACAATGTAGATTGTCCCCCTTCTTAACCTGTGCCTGTCTCCTCTAGACCGCCATGCTGCCCGTGCTTTGGGATAATGGGGCTAGGACTGAACCATATCTGTCTGTGCTTGTCTGTCTGACTTCTGAAAAGCCTCTGCCAGTAGCACACGGTAGAGAGGGATTTAGAGCGGGAGGAGGAAAGAAAAGTCTTTTCCTCCTCTGAGCTTATTGTTTATGCCTGCCTTGTACTATTGATTACTAGAGCTCACAGCCATCTTACCTGATTCAGTGTTTCCAGTGGAACCGCCAATTGATAACTGGCCTGAAGATCTTTCTGTAGTTGTATTTGTTAAACATCCACTATGAGAATTATGTTATATTAGGCATCTTGTATATATTCTTACTGAATTCTCATACTAATCCCACAAAATATATGTTTTCCTAACAAAGGAGCTTGGAATTGTTAAGCAGCTTGCCTCTGCCCACCCAGCCCTTTAGAGTTGAGAGTCAAACCAAGCCCTGTCTGGCTGCTTCATGGCCTACACTGGCCTGCTTTTCCCACACCGCCTCCTTTTCCTTGTGTGGTGGGTTTCACCATCTACGAGTGTTGCTTTTCTTCTCTGTGTTGGGCAGCCTAGCCCCAGAGAAATGCTCACTTGCTCTGTACAACTTGCTTACTTGCCAGCTGTCTCTGGCCCCCATCCTGAAGTTGAGTATTGTGTCTGCCTTCTCAGAGGCACTAGAATTTGTCTCTGTTCTGTTTGTAATGTGCACAGGACCGGGCTATTAATCATACCACAGACCAGGCTGCACAACACCTCTGGAATAATGAATTGCTAGCTCCTGCCAAAATGAATCACACCATGGCCACAAAGGAAACTTATCTCTCCTGACTCTCTCCTGTCTTGTTCTTCCCCCTTCTTTTTCTGGTCTCCTGTAATCTGTCTTGCCAGTTGTAACTGGAGCAATTTTTTCCTATATATAAGTTCTGAATTGTCTTTGGGACTCACTAACATATCCAAAGGCATAAACTAGACCTGTCAAGGACATTTATGGCTTTCTAGCATGGGCTGTTAAATACAGTTTACAAGTAGCTTTGGTTACACATGGCCAGAAATATTAATGTTCCTTTTGGAAAACAAGATAACCCCAACAGAACAGGATGATCCGAAATAAAGACTTAAGGAAGCGGCAGTGACTGGCCTGGTCACGTGATTTGATAAGGGCTATGTAGGCAGTTGGGATGCTATGATCTCTGGTTGAAGTGGGTGTTTTTGGAGTCTGGGATAGGCTTCCAAAGAGGGACATCTTTTCACTGATCCTCCCAGATTTCTGTGGGCTAAACCCAGACTCACCTAGCAAATGGGCCTTCCCCATTTCCTGTCTATCAGAATACATGTTCTAATACTGCTGCATATGTATGACCCCTTAGGAGTGCTGTACTTGTCTCAAGAGGTCCAAACATAGGCAATCGGGGGGTCCTAGGGTGTCCACTGATGTTTTCTGTCTTTCTCCCTCTCATTAATATGTTCATTGATTGCCTCATAGTTGCAAGATGGAGGTTGTAGTTTCCAATATATTTTTATTTAAGGCACCTAGAAGTGGAGTGGAGTGGAGTTGGCAAGACAAAGGCTGCATTGGTTCCCTATTTTAAGGAAAGCAGTCAGTGTGGAGATTCCTCAGAAACTGAAAAATAGAAATTCCATTTCACCCAACTATTCCCCTCCATGTGTCTCCCCCAAAGAGTTAAAGACGTCATACTATTACAAGGGTAGTGCACACTCATGTTTATAGCAGCACAAATCATAATAGTGAAATCTTGGAAGCAGCCTGTATGCCCATCAGTGGTGAACAGATAAACAGAATGTGGTCTGTATACACAATGGAGTACTACTCTGCTATAAAGAAGAGAAATTTGAGTCATTTGTAAGAAAATGGATATACCTTGTGACCATACTGTTAAGGGAGATAAAAGAGACACACAACCTTAAATAAATAGCACATGGTTTCTCTTTACAAAACCCAGAGTATAAACAAATTAAAGAGCAAAATAAAAGATAAAAGGAAACAGGGAGAGCTTCTGCAAATATAAAAGAGATCAAGCTGGGGATATAGCTCAGTGGCACAGCGCCTGCCTGGCAAGCACAAGGTCCTCAGTTCAATTCCCGGTACCAAAAAAAAAAGAGATCAAGAAATGGAGCAAGGGGAGAATGTAGGACCAGGAAGAAGACGTAAAGGAAGTAGGCTAGTTATGTACACACACCAACTGTCCAATGAATGGGATCTTTATGTACTATAAACATCTACTCATAAAATATTAAAGATGAAAAAATTGTAAAAGGAACAGCACAAACTCCCAGAAGACATTGTGTCTCACTGGCCAGAACTGTGCCCCATCCCGGACTTGCTGCAAGACGGCCGGAGTAGGTAAGCACAGCTTCCTGTACTCTAAAGCAGAGGCAGCCACGGAAGTAGGCCTGAAAATCCTGCTGGGCCAGCCAGGAAACAGGGTCTGCCACAGCCAAGCGGAAGGAGATTGGAGCGGAGTAAGTTTGGAAAGCAAAGGCAATCATATCTTGCAGTAGGAGAGATGGAAATCTCTTGAGATTTCGGTGCAGGCAGCACGCCTGAATGCACATATCACAGTTCCTGCTGTTGTGCAGTTGGCAAGGCTAAGCTCTGAGCAGCACTCTACATGGAGCTAAGTTAGAAGCTTTGATTTGAATCCAGATCTGTCTGATTTGAAAGCCTGTTCTCTTTGTGCGGACCTGCATTGCTCCTGGAAGTTGAGCCTGTTTTGTGCTGTGAAATGGGGGTGACCTCAGTGAATCTCAGCACCTTCATTGCATTGCCAGTACTTGGAGACAAAGCAGGAATCTAGAACAAGTTTTTATGGGCCCTTGATGTAAAGTAAAGGTGAATATGGTACTCAGTGCTTACAATGTGATAGTAATTAAAGGAAAACTGACCCAAGAGGCAGGAGACCAGGTCCGTTTAAAACCTGGTTCTTCCTTGCACTGTGACCTTAGGAGAGTCACTGTTTCTCATCTCTGAAATAAAAGGTGGGACTATATCAATAAGGGTACTTCCCAGAGCACACGCTTTGGTTCTTTCTCTGATGTATCTTTTAACTTGTTTATTAGTCATTCAACAAGTTTTCATTGAGGACCTACTACATGCCAGGCACTGTTCTAGGTACTTGGAATATATCAACCAACAAAAGAAAAAGCCCTGCTGTGTAGGACTTATGTCCACACCTATGTGTGTTGGAGGCCAGGGATGTAGACAATAAATACGAAACATGGTGAGTAGCAAATACATAGAACACGTCAGAAGGTCGATGTGGGAAAGGAGCAGGAAGATGAATGCTGGGAAGGATCCAGTGATCCTCAGTGAAAGCACAGGACTCGAACAATGACGACCACAGAGGGGCCCAGTGCGCCGTCTCTGCAGAGGTGTTGTGGACAGAGGGAAGAGCTTGAACAATGACGCAGAGGCAGAAGCGTACCCAGATCTGGGCATCTTCTTCCCCACCTACGGCCTTGCCTGGGGCCCTGCTCATCCCAGCTCCCTCACTGCCTTTCAAGCGTGTGGGGTGTCAGATCAGCTCAGAGCTTTCCAGACCAGACAGCCATCAAAATTTGCCCCCGCTGTGGCCATTAGGGGAACAGGGCCTGGCCTCTTCTTTCAGGCTCGTACCTCACTGCATGCTCCAGAAAGACTCAGCTCCTGGGGTACTGGGAAATGCTGGTGGAGCTACCAAGGCCTGATGACACTGGAGTCTTATCAAAGTAGCGCAGGGACCTTTCGGGCTGACCCCCCGTTTCTGGGCTACACCTGCTGGTCCCTGCCTGATGCCTCCTCCCTAACACACTGAGTGACTCAGTGTTTTCACTGTGCTCCTGAACAATTGTCCCTATCTATCAGCCGCAAAACCCCAGATACAAGAGAGCTGTTTTTATCTTTACTCCTCAGCCAACCTGTAACAGGTGAGCCAAGTCTTCGCATTAGCTTCAGAAATGACCTCAGAGAACTAGGCCTTGAGCCTGTGGGAAGTACATCATTAGCTAGGCTGCTCATGCATTGTGCGTATATGTGTCCTATGAAATCTTTGAATGCTTTGTGAAATAGAATGAAGAGAACGGGTAAGACTTGCTCTCTTAAGCTGTGTTGTAAGCACAGGAGTTACCTGTGGTATTGTAAAGGTGTGGTGTTATCCCCACTCAAACTGAGTATCCTAGAGTGAGGCTACCACGTGCCCATCCTCTTGCTTGCTATGAGGTTCCTTGCATTTTAGGGAAGAAGCTGGCACTCCTGGAAAGCCCTTTCACATTCTATGAGCCTCTGTTCAAATACTGAACAGGCCTGGGTGTCGCTCACCGGGTAAAGAGCAATTTAGTTTCCGGGAATGACTCAGCATGAATTTCATGGACTTCTTCCAGTTACATCTTTTTTTTTCATGTGCCCTTGGCATTTGTTTGATGGAGCTAGCAAGGAAACTTCACTTTGATCTCTCTAACCTGAGTGAGGTTACAGATGAGAGTTTTGAATAATAATACATGCGGTATTTAAAATGCAAGGAGGCTGAAAGTCTACGTCAGGATATGGGCCATGAACCAAATTTCCTATTAGGTTTTCTTCAGCATTTACTGGGAAGCACAAGCAGCAAGCATCTTTATGAGGCTTCTTAATTTGGTGTTCCCCATCTCTTGATCTGACCTCTCTATGTGATATTCGGAGACCACTGAGCCATAAACGCACAATATGGTAGGAACACATTGCTAGACACAGAGATTATCAGTAAGAGGGAAAGTATTGGCCTATCAAATTCTGATCAGAGCCTAAAAGTCGATCTGAGTAAGAAAGAATATAAGGATGTAAGGTCTCTATTTTACACAATAGTTTACTTACAAAATAGAGAATATTTACTCATCCATTTACAAATATACTGCACACCTCCAGCTGTGTCCGGTGCTTTTCTAAGCACTGGCAGTGCATCAGTGAGTACCATCATCAAACATCTCCCATCCTTGTCTGATTACATTAAATGATACGGAAGTGCTGGTTTGGGGGTAAAAGGCTATTTGTGTAAGTTACAGCTACTACACGATGTAGCTATTGCACTCCTGGGTCTTTACCCAAAAGAAATAATAAAAGCATTTATCCAAAGACTCACACACCAAGGTTTGCAACAGCTTCATATGTAATAGCCCAAACTGGAAACAATCCAAAAGTCTCTCAACATAGTATGCATAATCAAACTATGATGTGGCCATAAAATGGAATACTACTTATCCATAAAAAGAGTGTAGTGCTAATACACACTACAAGCATGGACGTCAAAAACATTATGCTAAGTGAAACAAGCTGGATGCAAAAGGCCACATATTGTATGACTCCCTTCTACGATGCTTTAGAAGGTCCAAATTAACCCATAGTGACTTAGAGCAGATTGGTGTTTCCTTAGGGAGGGGGGCAGGAAGGACTAAATAGCACAAGTAGGATCTTTTGGTGACAATGGATATACCATGTGTCATATATCTGTCATACCTTGTCAAATAGTACACTTGTGTGATTTATCATGTGACAACTCTGGCTAAATAAAGGTGCTAAAAACAACCCCTTAGCCTAATAGCATTTTCTTAAAGTTAGGTTGACAAATAAGGGTCAGTGATGAATTAATTTTTAGGAGCTGGGGATATAGCTCAGTGGAATAAGCGCCTGCCTAGCAAGCGCAGGGTCCTGAGTTCAATCCCCAGTACCACCAAAAAAAAAAAAAATTAATTTTTAATACTTTATGTTCATTTTTCATGCATTTATTTAAAATTTTCCACGTGTTAGGCACCATGAAAGGTATTGTCAATGAAAAGTGAATGAGGCTATATTTGCCTTGCTCAGTGGCAGAAATCAGTTTGTAACCGACACCTGAATGACCTTCCCACAGGCAGTTCTGGAGCAATTATCAGGTATAAGGAAGTTTCCCTTTGTTGACCGAATTTATGCATGTGTCTGCGCCTTCCTTGTTTTTCAGAGTGACTTGTGGTCTTTGGGAATCACCGCCATAGAGATGGCAGAAGGTGCTCCCCGTAAGTACCTTCCTCTGGGGTGACGTCTGTTGCTGGTTGCTCTGTGGGTGCAAGGGTTCCTTGCCAGGAGCTACAGTTGCTTTACTTCTGCTACACTGAGCCCTGCATGAATTCGAGCTGACATATTTAGAAAGCAGAGCTTTCTTAAATCAACCAGGAATGGGTTCATTGTACAGTCGAATGAGGATCTTGTTTTTATGAGAAAAAAAAGAAATAAAAAGCAAACTTTGGGGAGTCTTATTTGTCTTACAGATTTAGTGTGCAGTTTATTCTTGAGCTCTCTGCCTAACATAAAAGTGTGAGCAACCCACAAAGACTATAAACTCCATCGTATAAAAATTCAAAGCTAACTTTCAGTTCATGGGTTATGCATACACTTGTATTCAATTGCCATCACTCTTCTTAAAATACGGGTGTTTAGAATTTCAGATTTTCCTGTTCTTATTTGAGCAGATTAGCCACAAGTCTGGCCAGCTTGAGAGTCTCCCAGACTCTTGAGATCTGGCGTGCTGGCACTCTACTGGCAGAGTATCTCTCCTGGCCACGCAGTGGCTGTGGGACCGCACAGACTGCTAGGCAGGAGGTAGCGACGAGAGGCCCAGCTGCTGCCATAGCACCAAGCCTGCCTCTCTCGAGGGCCAGTCCCCACCAAGGACCAAGCACAGTTGGGATATCAAGACATACCTTTGCCTTGGAAATGTAAGTCCTTGGTAGGCAGCAGTGTCCAGGCAATCCTGTATTACTGCTGAGCCTGCCTTGGACTGCAGGACCATCTGGGACACTTTGGGTGAAGGGTGGGACTCTGATGACTTTCCTCACCCTTCTTGGGTCCCTTGCTATTTTCCTTCGCCCCCCCCCCCCCACTGATATTCTTCTGTGTTTAATACCACCAGGTGCCTGCTTCTCAAATGAGAAAAACCAAAACGGTCCCTACCTCTGAATGCCAGAGTGCTGTGCTTGTGACTTTTTAGCTTCAGTTTATCAATTTATCATAGTCATCCTACCTCCCAGTCTAGAATTAGTTCAGTGTACCTGGAACATGATTGTTGTAGGGTGTGTTGACAAAATTCCCCTCATTCACACCGTTAATACACATTTAGGAATGAGGAAAGCAGTACGGTGCAGACGCAGGGCTATACTGTCGTTCCTGATGAGTAGTTCAAGGGGCCAAAAATTAATTTCTGCCCACAGAATCCTTTGGCTTTTAGTGAGCATATATTCTTAATCCAGGTATAAAGAGAAAACTACTCCCAGCTGTTAAAAAAGCAAACTAATAAAATATTTTAACTAAAATAAGAATGTACAAGTACTTTCACTATAAACAATAATGGCATATGACTTTGTTTTTCTGCCAAACTCTGTTGACTTAATCCTTTGGTCTTCCTGGGGCCAGTGAGTTTAAAAGTGAAACAAAACAAAATCCATCATGAAACCTGAAAAGCCAGTGGAGGGTATCTTGAAACAGAATGATACCCTAGGGTAGTGCTTTGGACTTCAGAAACCTGTGCGGATAATGCTGCATTTGGATGAGCCTTCAGTGTACAAGAAACAGTCACTAGATTGTCAAATACCTTTTATGTTATGGCTTAGGATTTTGCTAACTAAAAATAACCTGACCATCTCCATTGTAGTTGCTATCTGGCCTTGTTTACTTTGAAGGTCAAGTGGTTCTTTACAGCAAAGATGGCTGGATGTTGATGCTTAAATAACAAAGTAAAAGCATATTTCCTAGACATGTTGACAATAGCTGTTCGCATGGCGTAGTACTTTATGTGATTCCTGTATGCAGGCATCAGCTCTTTTAAATGCTTGCCAAATGGGAGCTCTTGAATCTTCTGACCCCATGCTCACTGGTCCCCTGTGGGATCAGGGAGTCATTTGGCAGCTTTGCCTGTGCAGCCAGGATGGAGCTGGCATGGGTTTGGCCTCCTAACCAGAGCGGGCCCTTGTTTTGGTGTCTTGCAGCTCTCTGTGACATGCACCCCATGAGAGCCCTCTTCCTCATCCCTCGGAACCCAGCACCTCGGCTGAAGTCTAAGAAGTGGTGAGTCTGGTCTTCAGAGTTTTATAGATCTAAGGGTGAAGTTTTCCTGTGATTCTCTTTTGAATTTTCTCAGATCCCTGGTTCCTGCTGACTGGATTAAACTAATGTATACTGCAGCCTGGCAGGTGACTTTCCATGCGCTGTCATTCATATTAGAATGGTAGCTTCACTACCTACTATTTGTACAACAGGTGTTAGCTTCACACCTTCAAGGTAAGGAGCCATTAGCTAAAATGAACAGTGGGACCCAAATAATGACATAGAAGCTTTCTGATGTATAACTTGAAATGTATCTGTCCGGGCAGGACAGAACAGCTCATGAAAGAGCCAGAGGCAGCCTGTTAGATGGGCTGACTTCTGTTGCTGAAGACAGTGATTCCCAAGTGCGTAGACATACCTGGTAGTGCTCAGGATGATTTCTCTGGCATGTGCATGATCGTTGGTGGATTTTTGTGTTTTTATTACTGCTTTCCCTTCATGGCAGGTGATACTGGCTTCTTTGGGGCAGCGATAGCATCATTTCTTTTCATAAGCTTATGCTTGTAACAAGGTGACTTATAAAGAAAACCCTACAGAAACACTATTAAGAATGATATGAGAGTGTGACAGAAGTTTTGTAGATAGCGTATGATGGACTGAAATTTGCGAAGCTGCTTTACAGTTCACACCAGATGTGTGTCTTTGTGTATCCTTACATTTGGATCTTTGTTTCTTATCATTCTGTAACAAAAATCTGTCACTTCCCTCTTTCCCTTCACAGTTGTGGTGTGCCCACCCTGACACATTCTTCAATCTCTGGCTTCTCTTGTACCAAGGCTGATTTCTGCTTGCATGTGACCTCCTATTCTTTTTTAGAGAAAAATTCTGCGCAGGTAGACCAGGAAGGGATAAGCCCCGTGTGCCTTTTCACACCACTTAATGCTGAGGCCCATGGGGGGTCCTCCTTTTCCCACCCACAGTTTTCCCCACCACACAGAGAACAGTTTTAATTAATACAGTCATCTGGTAATGACATAGCAACCCTGCTGAAACAAGGGAAAAGCACATTGCATAGAGGGGGAAGGAAATGCCAGAAAAGAGACACCAGCCTCAAAACTGCCAGCCTGTGGCGGGGAGAGCGAGTTGCTATTGGTAATTGGGAGGCAGAGCCTTCCCTGCTCTCCTTCCTCCCAGTGGGTCACTATGGTAGGAGACTCTGTTCTCTCCCCAGCAACAGCCTGCCATTGGGTGCCTTCAGCATGTGATCGCAGAGCATCTGAAGCCTGTTCTCTCCTTCCTGGATCAGACTCCTGGAGAGAGGAGCCAACTTGCTTCCCTCCCCTAGAAGTGGTAGTAACCCTACAACGAAGTCCCCGGCCTGCTAGGTTTCTCCTTGCCCTCTGCCAAGGCCCCCCAGTGAGCCTGCTTTCTACAGGTGTCCCCCCATCCCACCTTTTCTTCCTCTCCCTTTACTACTCTAGGGCAGATATTTTGAGATTGTCCACAGAGAATAGCCAACTGCCCACCCACAGATGTGCTTTATTTTAACTGGTACAGACAGTACTCTATTCACAAAACATGCAGATTAATTGCCAAACTTCAAAAATCTGACAGTTGAGCTTTCCATTTAGATTTCGGTAGTGGTGCACAGTAGTGCCCAGCTCAGAGCTTCTCCTCCCTTTGGGAATGAGATCGGCCCTCTGCTGCAGCAGCCACCGCTCCCTGCGCCAGTGCCAGTGCTAGTTGGTCATCACACTTGTCCTGTCACACCTGCCCTGGTCCCTTGTATGGCCGACTGACCCCACAGAAGAGTGAGCGAATAGCCCCTGCTCTCTTCACTAACCCCGCCCCTGAAAGACCAGCTCAGCACTGACCTTTTTTGAGAAGAGTGCACACTAGGAAATGTAAGCTGACTGTTCTGCTTCAAATCTTTGACAAAGAGAACTAATTGCCCATGTTGGTGGAGGAAGCTGGCAAGTGAGGAAGCCTAGCCTGCTTATCCCATGCTGCTCTGCGCACCCCTCCTGACCAAGGAGGAGCATTAACCTGGATGTGAGTCTCATACAGCCACGCAGCTGGACAGAGAATGAGAAAGCAACTTGGCAGTGTGAGCGTGGGGGGAGCTAGACAGCCTAATGGTCTGCAGTTTCCACTGAGAGCCACGCCCGCCTGTTATGTGCTTGATTGTGCACCCGTGAGCCACATATCTGACACTTGACCTGACTCCTGTTTCTTTGCATCAGAATTCCTATTTTTAAGTGAAAATATTTAAGCATGTTAGGATACTTTATCCTTAAAGATTAGGTACAGAGTGATTTGGAATAGGCTGAGGATTGCTTTAAAACGCTTTGGTGTTTAGGGAAAAAAATGAAACATCTCATTTATTTTTTTTCTTTTGTAATTTTAAAGAAGATGAAGCCCCACCCCAAACAAAAACAACAAAACTCAAAAAACGTTCTCTAACTCAATGAGCTGTCAGGTCGAACATTCTGTTTTTAGTGTGCAAATCAACACTTTACCAAAGGTGGGTGCCACTGTAGTGGAGGTCAGCCCCTGAACTCTTCTCAGAGAGCAGACACCTGAGGGCATTGTCAGCAGGCCTTATTGAGTAAACATACAGTAAACACGGTTGTGTATCAGTCAGCCTTCCTGTCACTGGGCCCTAATACCTGCCACCTGCTATTTAAAGGAGAAGAGGTTTCACTTGGGCTTTGCAGGGTTCAGGGTATAGTGGGTGGGCTCCAAGGCAGGAACATCGTGGCCCCAGGGAGTAGTGGAGAAAATACACTTATTTCATGGTGGCCAGGAAGCGGAGCAGAGTGCCGGAGAGGAAGGAGTCAGGCACCGGATACTGTGCCCGAGGCCACACCACTGTGAGCCACCCCGACACACACAGAATCATGCTTTGCTGACTCCCTAAGCATAGCTTAAGTCCAGCGAGCTGACAAAGCACGACCAGCATTCACAAAGTGTGTAGCCTCTTAGTGAAAACGTCTTTTTGCCTTCGTGCCTTATTTAAATTTCATGAAAGAAACGCAATCAAACTGTTCTTCCCCCTCCCTCCCAGTCCTTGTGGGAGGAAAAGAAGCTGCTATCACCAAATATTTTTACTTAAATGTTTTCTTTCCTCAGGTTGATGAGAACCTTAGTGCCAAGGGAATCATGAAGTTACGGTGTCGCTCAATACTTGAGCAGCTCCTCCAGGTCATGAGAGGTCCGTGGCAGGATGATCACTGTCACTGAGTCAGAGAAAACCAGGGTTTTTCCCATTCCCTGTGTCCTGGTCGCCACCAGCAGGTGCACAGGAAGACTGCGATCTGTACCCTCCTCCTCACTCTGTGCATGGGAGTGCACAGCCCACGGGGGTGGGTCACGTCCTTCCAAAGGGTTCCCACCTTCTTCATCCAGGCTTCTGCCCTTGAAAGGAAGCTCACTGCCAGGGCTTCTGCCTCGGGCTTCTGGAGGACAGGATGATGCTCTCAGTCTTGTTCTTTCTCTCTGGCCCTTAAATTTGAAGAGTCCACAGAAACAAGGCAACAGCCAGTTGAGACTACTAGGAAAAGCCTGACCACTTGTTATCCCCTAGTTCAAGCCATTCTTGTGGGTTCCAGATGCAGACGTGAACTTTCTGAAGGCTGAGAGGCAGGGCCAGCGGAGTCCCGGGCTCCTCACTGGGAAAAGTAGCCTGGAGCTCTGGCCTCCTGCTTTTCCTGCAGCGCTTAGGGTTGTCCTTGTTATTTACATAGCTCCAGTTTTGACTTTTGCTGGGTTGTCATGAACTTTTATCTTGGGATGTGACAAAGCTCCTGTATGTATGTGCATTGTGTGTGTTCTGAAGAAAAAAATGACAATACAAAGCAAATACCATAAAAGACTTCAAAACTGAATTTTCTTTTTGTAGTACAGCTCTGAACTTTATGAAAATCACAACAAAACCTGATACACAAACTTTTTAAAGAGCCTATTGTGAGGTCTGCTTGGAGATAACAGCCCTGTTGACTCTCCTGGTAACTTATCTGACTCTATTATGTGTAAAATAATTCCCCTAAAGACTGCCACACCTTCATGCACTACACAATGACATTTCACTCAACAATAGGTCACCTATACCACAGTGATTCTGATTCTTGAATATCCTACTGATGTCATAGCCATCTTAGTGTGTGTAGGTACAATGTGCAACATTTACACAATGAATCACCTAACAGCACAGTTCTTGGAATATGTCCCTTTCAGTAATCAACGTATATCTGTGCTCACGTAGCTCAACAGAAGGGTGGGGGGACAATCTCATATTTCTGCTTCCTGGTCCTAAAAGCAGTGTTCTCTTTTGCAAACCTGGTATTGATCATAGGGTCCTGGGATGGTGGCATCATAGTGATAATGATGACAGAAACAGTAGTAGAAAGTACATATATGGCACATCTGCTAGTAGGCACTGTTCTAAGTATTTGACATGAACTAACTAATTTCTTTGTCACATCACGAAAGAGGTACTAATAAGATCCCTGTTTGTAGCTAGAGAAAGAGGCACAGAAAATTTAACATCTTGCTAAAATCCACACAGTTGCAAAGTGATGGAGTCACCCAGAGTAGATGAACAGGGTGGTTCTGGGAAATAAGGTGGGGCTGCTGCAAATTTTAAAGTTCAAATTGCATTCAGGGAGTCCGGTGATCATCCAGAAACATTTATTCCAACGTATTTTAAACAGTTAATGTCATTTCATTCAGGAATTTTGAATTTCTAACATAATTTTACGTATAAAGAGGATAAACTTGGGACTGTAAACTGTTTAGTGATACTGGTAGCACAGCTGGTGCCTCACAGTGGGCACCGACTGTTAACATTGTCTTCCATGCCAACCCTTGGGAAATTAGTATCACTAACCTTAGACTTCTAGGTTATTTTTTAAGCGACAGAACTGTTACCAGCAGCCATAAAGTTATGTAAATGTACTCTAAACTCTGTACAACTCTTAGCAAACAGATACTATTCAACGTAGGTGAAATGTTTTCACTTTTAATTAAGAACACAATTAACCATATTGATCCTCTGATTATACTAACTTACATGAGAGACAATAAATCCTTCTTTGAAGAAGTATTTTAAGTAAGCATTACTTTTTCATCAATGATGCCGTTGGAAGAAGACATGAACTATATCACCAGCTTTGTATTTCCGCACATCTGACTATTCTTCAGGACAGAGGGATTCTGTGACCCTGGAGCCCAAAGCCCACTCCCTGGAGGTCCCCAGAAAGGGCTGTCTGGTCCCTCTCTCTGTTGAACTCCTTGAACACCATTCTACATGGAGACCAGAGATTTCTCTGGCTTTTTTTAGATGTCAGTGTTGAGGAATGGAATGCACAGTCTATTAAGTCTGGATCTCATTTTTTAAATTGGATGTGAGTTCTTTTATTTATCACCCTCTAATTAATAGTGAAGCACTTTATAAAGAAAATCAAGCACTTCCTTCTAGTTGCCAGCAAGAGAGAGCTTCCATTTGCATTCCTCATGAATATGTAATAGCTTTCTGTCTTAATTTGATTTTGTTTTCATCTTTTTCATACTGGTTTTCCTATCTCGAAAAGCCCAGTGACTATTTCCTTTTGCAGGTTAACTTCATTCTCTTTGTTTATTCCTTAGGAGAGCCCATTATTTCATTATGTTTTTCTTGGAAGTTCTCTCTTTAGATGGTATGGTATTTATGCCTGCACAGATTTATTCCACTGATCTGAGAAAATTGAATCTGCCCTCCAGACCTCCCTTTCTGTCTCTCACAAACAAACACAGGTGTTAAGGTAGCGTTATTATAATGCTTGCTCACCGTGCACATTCATTCATCAAACATGCAGAGCAGGTAGAATATTCACAATGCAAAGGTGACTCAGGCACATTCTGACTTAGCAGAGAACTTCTAGTGTGGAGTAAGCAGAGATACGGGCTGAAGGACTTAGCAGGCAGATCCAGAGAATCCATCCTGTTACTATTTTGAGTCCACTATGACCAATCCTGTTTCATTCTTGAGCCCACGCACAGTACGTTACTTTTATTTCTATGCAAAAAGTGTTAAAGGTTTAAACATATCTTAGATACTTAGAGAGGAAAAAATACTCTTAGTTTAGTATCTTACAAACATGAACTAAGGTGCAAAACTCTCTTCAGGCAGTAAAAGAATAGCACATACATGAATGCCCGTTCGTGTCAGGCTTCACACTGTGTTTTATGTGGTGAGGATACCTCAGGTTTAAAATACCCTGGGGAACTCAGAAAGGCCTTGTTTGGGGGTTACACAGTGCACCACAGGAGGGCAACAAAGAGCTCCACAGAGGGCAAAACAGCCCCCTGCTCTGGGCAAGGAGGGCAGCATGACTCCAGCTCCGCCAAGGCCTCCTGGGATAAGGCACGAGCTGTCAACGGAGTCACTTGGGAAGACAGTGCCACGAGCATGATTATTTATGGCTCTGTCATTTCCTGGAGCTTTCAGCAAGGACATGCATGCCCAATTCATGAATTGTGGCTCAAGTCCACCCTTAATATCTACCACACGTGGACTACCTGCCCTGGCTTGATGTGGCGTGTCTATCTAGCATGTGTCTCTGGCACTGGCTTTATCTTGGAGGAGATAGGACCTTTCCAGAGGGAGATTAATGTGCTCCTGGGTGTGATTTAGTTTTTTAAACTTAAATTTCCAAGTCCTTGACTGATGGCAAAAATATACACATCCTCTTCTTCAGAAGTGGAAAGCAGAGTTTGAAAGAGATTTTGAAGTTACTGGTCTAAAAATTTGTCTAAATCAGTGTTTACCATTACAAGGCTCTTGCTCATTTCTCCAAACCACACTCCCCTTTCTCACTCCTGCTTTGATTTTACTTTCTTCTCACCTTTTTTTCTGTCTCATTTAGTCAGCTCAATGTCTCCTGGACTGTAATATGCTCCCTTATATCTTTAGTGTTATAGTGTTTTCTTATCAACCTGAACTATCCTTTCCCAAGTGTGACTTTCTCCTGATTTTGCAAGGTCCATCTCTATTTCTCTCATTCCAGATATAATTCTCACAGAGATCTTTTCCTTTTCTGAGTCCTTTTGTCTTTTCTGTGAAGTTACATATACCCATGTGAAAATGCTTTCATGTGTATGACTATCATCTGCTACCTCATTTCTGAGGTATGATTTCTGAGTGATGATGCCTTTGAACCCCATTGTACCTAATATAGCGCTAGACCTATTTTGTGATTGGCTGATCTCTATAATGACTGATAGGATCTTTTGTTTGTTTGAATACTTCAAATATATATGTATATGTTAGATTGTTGACTTATCTGTGGATTTATCTCTTTTGTTTCACAGGTCAAAAAAATTCCAGTCATTTATTGAGAGCTGCTTGGTAAAGAATCACAGCCAGCGACCAGCAACAGAGCAACTGATGAAGCATCCATTTATACGAGACCAACCTAATGAGCGCCAGGTCCGCATTCAACTCAAGGACCACATTGATAGGACAAAGAAGAAAAGAGGAGAAAAAGGTTAGATGCGTATTTTTATTTCAGTGACAAAATAAGACATGGAATGATCATGGGCTCTTGATGTATTTGGAGGTGGATGTTTCAAATGGGTCTGTGTGGGAGACCACGACACAGTGGCTCTGAGCAGGATTTAATGTTAACCACTTGGCTTTCCATGTTTACTTGTGAGTTGTCTGAAGCTTAGGCACCTTGTCCGACAAGGCTATAGCTGAGCACGTTTGACTCCACCCCCAGTTAACTACAAGGAGACTGCAGCTGCGGTCTCCACTCTCCTACAATAATTACCAACCAAAGCTAAGGTAGTTCTCCTGATTGACATAATTTACTACTTGGGAAAATTCTCCCAAGGTCCTGAGAGATTCCTGTGTTTTCTTGAGTATCCTTCTCCTTTGTTTGAAAACCAAATAAATATGGGCCTCCCAGAGAAGCCTGGGGCTGACTCAGAGAATATTGAAGCTGTAAGCTCCCTCCTGGAGCCCTGAAGTCATTTCCATTATGTCATTTATTTAAGCCTTCGCCGTCCACTTGCTTGGGAGATTGCAGGCCTGATCAGCCTGCAATAACTTAGGGTTATTTAACCCGGTTTTCAATAGGTCTGCATTAGTCTTTAGTGTATTCCACTGCATGAAGTGGAATCTTAAATGAAGAAAAACAGAACTGCAAGCAACATTATTTCTTCCAGTGACTGAACAAAGTCATTTTGCTTGATACTATGCAGCATTTTAACATGACAAGTGATTTTCTTAATTCAAATGAATATTCATGTTTAGAGGAGTAAAAATGTACAGAAGTCAGGCAACCTAAAAAAAATCATCTGGTTGACACTATTCTGCCCTGACAATGTTCAATATTTAAGTTTTGGTGCTCTGAGGCTCATTTTTAGTTCAGTTACTTAGAAGTCAGGAAAAATTTTCTTACAGTTGCAGTGATATGAAAGATCATTAGGTTGCTGTATGTGCCATCAGATTTTGAGCTGAAGGTCATTTAGTGCTCTTCTCTATTTCATAGATGCAAAACCTGCTCTCTCATACCGCACAGTATTTTCACTTCATCATTAGAAGAGATAGGAGCTCAAATATGCCCTGTGGTCTGGTTGTTTGAATGCAGCTCACAGTTCCTTCACATGCAGCCTAGCCCAGATGGAAGCTTGTGGTCTAGAGCAGGTATCATTGTGTAAGCATCTGAGAGTGAGGAAGGGAGGCAGGGAGGTTGGGGTATAGAGGCGAGAAATGGAGGGAATACGCAGTGAGGGAGCTGGTGAGAGGTGGCGTGGGAAGCAGCTTAAGCCTGGAACAGTGGGCATGGAACGGCACCAAGTGGAGAGTAGAGCAGAAAACCAGAGACCCAGGCTGGGAGGGAGGAGTTAGGCCACTGCTTGCTCCCTTCTCCACCTGTCTCCCCTTTTCTTTGGTGCAGAGGGAGCAGTGGAGAGTGCAGGTCTCATAGGACAGCAGTCACTCTCCCTCAGTTTCCCTTCTTTGCCTTTGCAGTTAACACCTATAGCAGTAAGGTGTGTGAACTGCAGCTTAGGGCTGGGGCAGTGAGTATGCTGGATTGCAGAGGTGAGATCAGCAGAGAGCTAAGGCAAGAGAAGAAACCCTCAGTGAAGGTCCTGGGAAAGGTTCCTTCTACAGGCAGCCTCAGGAACTTGAGGGAAAGTGTGATCAGCGTAGACTCAGAAGTAGGGGTTTGTAAAGCTAAGCCAGAAGACAAGCCTATCTGCAACCGTTATTGGGTGGACAGGGGTAAAATGTTAAGCAGGGCCCAATGAGCTGGGAGGCCACCCCAAGCTGGAGGTACTTACACCTCAGGAGAAATCTGTAGGTCAATATCAGACAGTTACAGAACTGTCTCTTTAGCTGTACTTTGTCCACTGGTCTGGATACTCCATGAGGTAAAACTTTTAAAGAGAATCATTTGAGGGCATTGTGACATGCATGCAATCATTAAATGCCAACTTCTCTTGAAGGGAAACTATTATACTAGGGCTATAACAAGTATGTTAAATACTCAGTTCAAATTCTGGGTTCAAATTCTAGCTTTGCACCTTATCAGCTATGTGACTTTCACCCCAGTTTTCTCATTTTTAAAATAAAATAAATGAGACTTGAGGTATAATAATAATACAAATTGCCTAGCATTATTGCAAAGATTAAATGAAATAATGTATGTGAAATGTGTAGTACAAAGTCTGGTATATAGATGCACTCAGTAAATATTAGCCATTCTTATTTAGGCAAATCATGGTTGAACTATAATTTTTCAGTACTATTCAAGGGTGCCTTCTAAAACTTATGACTTATGAACATGTTTAGAAAACCTTGTGTTTCTAGTTGGTTTCACACTTTTTGCACAAATCCTGGAGTATAATACAAAATGCACCATGCCATGAAGATAGACTGCTTTTGGTATATACATTTTCTGTACAGTGGAAGACTCCTCAGAATAACTATACAGTATTCAAAAGTCCGTGCTGTAATGTAAGGATTCTAATCATTTAACATAGGGCTACCAGAATCCCAGTTCTGGCTTCATTTTGGTCTGTTTCCCAAGGACAGATAGTTGATCAAATGAAATATCATTCCATTTGCCCAGTTTGATCAAATGATTTAATTTGTTTCCTCTCAAACTTTTTCACTCCTAGTCACTCTCTATAACCAGCTCTTGGGGATAATCAGGCAGTTTTACCTTGAATTACTTTATGAATTTTTTCAACATGCTATTTTCCCAAGGTATGTTGATATGTACTCATTTAACCTAGTGATATGAAGGCAAACTAAATTTTGGTGAAGCATTAAAATTGAGGGACCCAACAAATGAAGATTTTACCTTAAAGAGTAGAAGTAATTAAAATAATTGTGTGCTCTTTCTTTTGTATAATTTCCTTTATTAGATACAATTACTTCATTTTACTATGGACTCTGTTCATCCACTTCAGGAAAGTTTGGGGTATTAAACTTTCAGTATGGAATATTAAAACATTTTATGCAGGTTCTTTTCATTTTGGGGAAATGATACTCTAAAAATAAGTAGTATAAATGTACCTACGTATATGAGGCTCACCTGTGATTTTAAAAAATACATTTGAACTCAATACGTTCTTAGTTTCTTTCATTATCTCTTTAATGTGTAGACTCTAAATACAGTGTAAAAGGTTTTATCCAGTCTGTTTTCAGCCATGTGAATGCTGCCTCCTAGTGGCCATATAACCAAATTGTAGGTTCAATTCCCTTTTTTTTTTTCTTTTTGTAATTACTAACCCACAACTGTGAAAGAAAGAATGGCAGCCTCCATTGCATTGCTTGGAGTTCCACCAAGGACTCCTTGTTGCCTACAGAAAAGTCCTAAGCAATGGCTGAGGATCAGTGAGCCATTTAACCCCTGTGGACTTTCATCCTCCATCTGCTTTTCTCATATCGTAACCTAGGTACTCACAGCTCATGGTTTCCTGAGTGTGGAATGTGTTGTAGTACTGCCAGCCTTCCTCATGTGGACATAGTGCTTGGAATGTTCTTTTCTTATTACTTCCAGCTGCCAGCTTCCTGAAGAAGGATCACTGCCCTTCTATAGCCCAAGTCATTTCCTCCTGAATATTTCACTGCCCCTTTCTCCATTTGGAGCAGTAGAACTAGCTTTTCTTTTCTCTCATTTCTCATTGGTCTTTCTATACATACATCTGTTTAGCACACACATAATGTGTTGGAAAGAGTGCAAGTTTTAAGGTTGGGAAAATTACAGGTGGAATTCTAAATCCAGATCCGAGATCAATCTTTTATTAATGCAGTAAAATTGGTAGTAATACTTAACCGCTCACAATTTGAATATCTTTATGTGAAAAAAAGCATTATGTTAGAAGACTATTGTGAGAAACAAATGAGAGAACTTAGATAAAGTATCTGGCACAAGTGGCTTTCATAGGAGATGCTTAGCATCCTTTCTTCAGAATCATGGAAACTCTAATATTTACTTGTCTCACCCATTACATTCTAATCTCCTCCAAGGCAAAGACACAATCTTACTCATTTTGCATGTTAACTTGCTTAATTACTGAATTAAATGAATGTCCCTAGTGGACCTTTCAAAGCACATTTAACTATGTATTTTTAATATACCAATCGTTAAAAGTTTCTTTCAGATATTTATCAAGATATCTGAAGGCAATTTGTGAATCCATGTAAATCGCAGTAAAATACACTATTAAAATGACAAATAGCATGATTGATCATTTAACAATAAGTTAACAGTGGCCAGGTAAGTTTGATGTATGTGGCTCTATAGTGGGATTACCATAAATAGAAAGACTGTTTATCCATGCCATGCTTTCTAATGTAAGCGCTAGAATAAGTAAGGGACAGCTATCTAGAGTCAGCTGGGATAGTCTTGAATACAGTTAATTCTATGTTCTTAAATCCACCAGTGGAAACTGCTGGCTTATAATTCATGAAGCCAGGAGTCCATCCCGTTCAGTTTGAAATGCACTCTCAGCCTCAGTTTATTTGTACATTGCTGAATGACAGGGATACGTTCAGAGCATCATGCTGTCAGGCAGCTTTGTTGTGGGAATATCACAGAGTGCTCTTATACAAACCCAGCTGATATAGGTCAGTCTCTCAATACAACCAAGAGACACAGTAAGAATAAATATCATGCATAGCATATTATTTAATTTGTTTTTTACTTTTTAGTCCTGGGAATCAAACCCAGGGCGTTGTACGTACCAGGGAAGTGCTCTACCACTGAGCTACACCTATGCCAACATATTCTCATAGTAAACTATTTTAAAAATACAAAATAAGCTCTAAAATAATGATCAAAAGTATAGTAAATATATAAATCAGTGACATTCATTACTATTATCAAGTATTGCGTACTGTATGTATCCATGGCCTGTACCTTTGTGCAACTGGCAGCATACTAGGTTTGTTTGCAGCATCCTCAGCACACACAGATGAGTAGTTCATTGAGCTGTGACATTAGGGCAGCGACAATGTCACCAGGCAATACGAACTTTTCAGCTGCATTGTCATCTTTGGGGATCACTGTTGCATATGTGGCCATTGTTGACCAAACTTTCATCCTGCAGCTCATGTGGATATATGGGTTGAGGGATGGACTTTACTGAGCTGCAGCAGCGCTTCTGTGCATTGATCTGCTGTGTGTCTCTCCTCAGATGAGACTGAGTATGAGTACAGCGGAAGTGAGGAGGAGGAGGAGGAGAACGACTCTGGAGAGCCCAGGTATAAACATGAGAGTGAGCTTTCCAGTTCTCACATTCTGAACTGTGCTTGTGTGAAATTCATTTTCCTTTTGATTTATAGGTTCATTTTAAAGACTCTACCAGGGCGGCCTTATTTCATTTATTGCCCCAAAACATACTCATTAATTTGGGAAATTTTCCCTAGGCAGGTTCTTAGAAAAATGTGGAAATCAGCGTCTTCTTTTTCTTGTCTTCAAGATTTGTGGTCTTTTCTCAAGGCCTTGTTTCCTCACATATGTAACCTGTAAAGCTGGGAAAAGGCAATTACCTTGGCAATGCAGGATGAAAAGTACATCAAATTACAACCTTTTGGAGATCCACATGATATTTTTAGGCTTGAATTCTTTGACTTCTTGCTTCATACCTTTAAGAAGCCCTTTCACATACTCTCCTTGTCATAAACCGGGTCTTTTCCCTGCAGCCTGATCCAGGAGAAAATGATTTCCAGGAAATCAAATTACACCGAATGAGGAACCCGCAATAGCGTCTTTGAGCCATTCCTGTTTCACATATTGGCCCCCAGAATCAAATGCTGCTTTACTGCAGTTAGCCCTGCACTTTGAATTTCATTTAATTTTGATCCCAACTTTCTTCCAGTCCGGGACCACAAATAATTAAGGAGAGAGTGCTCCCGCTGCCAGGATTTCTCTTTTGTGAGAAAATTCACTAGCAGGAGCTTGGTGAGGGAAGAGGCTCACAGAGCACATGTGCCATGGGCCGTGCACTATAAATGAGAAGTCGGGTTTATCAGAGGAAACACACAAGCAGAAGGGCCGCTGACCTCTACGGCTCCCCCCTCATGCAGCCATCTGAGGATCGAGCCCCAGTGTGGCAGGAGGAGTTCCTTTGCCCTGTTGCTCTCCCAGAGCTTCCTGATCAGAGAAGCTGCTGGACTGAGCTACACAGCATCTGCTACTGTCTTCTATACCCAACTTGGGCCTCCTGAGCTGTATTCTTGCTAAGCTACCAAAGAGGATTGCACTGGATTTATGGAGTCATTGATTTTTCTCTCTTCCCCTGTCATAGGATTTCTCAAGGTCAGAGACTAATGGAAAATGTACTCCTTCTGTCTGATATATAACATGTTGTACCACCCCCAGCTGCATAAAGATGATGACTATTAAGCAGTGACATGGAAAATGAACTTTTCTGTATGGCAGAGCGCCAACTACTCTTTTAGAGAAGTTGTGTGCTCTCCCCTGAAAGCTCACCCAGATGGCCATGCCAGCCCTCTGACCATTCCTGGACAAGTGAAAAAGCATGTCTTTCCGACACTTGCTAAACTGGTGCTAGGAGTCACTTAGTGAATCAGTTCAGCTATAATTGTAGCATGCCATTATGTCACAGGGAAGATTATATGTCCAGCCCTGCTTTTATGGACAAAGCTAATTGCTCTTCACGCAATCCTAAAAAGTAGAGAAGGATAATGGTTATCTCATTGTGGAGATGAGGCAACAGCACAAGAGTGGCAAGAAGGCCACACCTTAATAATAATAATTGATTAATAATTGATTAATAATTGATTAATAATTGATTCACTAATACAGCTCTGGTCTCCTGAAATTGATTCAACATCAGTGAATATTCTGGGGGGATTCTGGTTGCATGCAAGGCTGTACTCCCCAGCCCATCTTCCTTGCACAGAACAAGTGGCCTTTGTATTTAAGTGCCACCATGTGGGCATGGTTTTAGAGGTAAGCATAGCCAGTGAGTTTTAGAAGAAGCTTCTTAGTAGACTTCCAATGGTTGTTCATGCAATGCCAGGAATGCTTTTTGTTTCATTTTATGGCAGCGTCTCATGCCTCATGCTGACTGCTCTCCAAAACCGAACTTACTCCTCCCATCCATGTCACAAAACCTGCTGCTCCCTGCGTATTCCTTACGCCAGCGCTTGTCACCATTGGTTAAAGTCTTTAGTCAGAGCCGTTGTGGCTGTCATCTGACTGTCACCTCTGCCTGCTCTCACCCTTTGCAGACTGCTCTCTCTGCAGCCAAACACATCTGTCCCTGGTCCTCCTCCCTGGGATACTTTCCTGCCGCTCTTGTGGCTGCATGCTTTCCCACCCACCTATTCCCCCGACCTCCTCTTAGGCCCGCAGCCCCTGCTCTGGGAGACAGGCTTCCTGGAAAAGGCCACTTCTGTTCGCGCATGGTCTCTAAGCTTGCTTTTTCTTCTGCCTGGAACGTCCTCCTCCGCCCCCCTGGCAACTCCCACCTTCCCAGAGAAGCCCTCCTGGCCACACAGTCAAAGCAGAGCTCTTCACTCTCACTTCAGCTCCCTGCCATTGTCACTTTTTAAATTTCACCCAATTAGCCTTATGTAGGGCATATTAATATTAAAATTGTATTATTTATAATTATCCATCTTCTCCACAAGAAAGAAACTCTAGAGTCATAATTTTTGCATAGATGGTTGTGGCAGTACCCTATAGCCTGTCACATAGCAGATGCCAGTAAATATATGTCCAATGAATTTATTTCAGATGGAAAGTTCCAGAAAGAGTAAAGCAACTAGGTTTGAATAATCCTCCCTGTTATACAGCTATGTAGAACTGAGAAGTCTATCACTTTTAGGTGATCTACAGTTTGAATGGTGTAGGACAGCCCTAGACTACCTGGAAAGATTTTTTCTCTCTCATACACACACACACACACACACACACGCGCACACATGCACGCATGCGCGAGTGCGCACACACACGAGCGCGCACGCACACATGCACAAGACAAGTTCTGGTCTCCTTGGACTTAGCAAACTTGGTTCAGATCCTGGCTGTGGATCAACCCTAACTCCAGGGTTTTCCTGCCCTGACTTACGTGCCTACCCAGAACAGCCTCATCTCCTCCTCCTGGGGTTTGGTGTAAACAGTCATGGAGGCATGTGTGCAAGACTGATCTGTGCTGGTCCAGGTGGAGTTGGCCCTTGACTGCTTTGTGTGCTCATCTGTCTTTGCTTGCCGTTCTTACCTGTGAAGATGAGCCAGCCTGGATAAGCCAGCCTCACTAAAGTCTTAAGAAACAAATCTTTGCCCTCCGGAAGCACAAGGGTATCGTGTGTCTGTCCTGGAGGAAGGGATGGCTCTGGGAATGTGACATCCCTCCAAGGTGGGGACAGTGTACACCACAGTTGTACCAAAGGGGAGGCTGAACGTTCACTTTTCCCTGAGCCTGTTTTTCCTGCACCTGCATGACTGAACTAACAAGGAACCTAGGAGCCGCATGTGGGCCCTGTGATCCTTGCCCAGGACTCAGTAGCCATGGCCCCTGCCCTACTCACTCTTTCCTACCCATAGCTCCATCCTGAACCTGCCTGGAGAGTCGACACTGAGGCGGGACTTTCTGAGACTCCAGCTGGCCAACAAGGAGCGTTCAGAGGCCCTGCGAAGGCAGCAGCTAGAGCAGCAGCAGCGGGAGAATGAGGAACACAAGAGGCAGCTGCTGGCCGAGCGCCAGAAGCGCATCGAGGAACAGAAGGAGCAGCGGCGTCGACTGGAGGAGGTGAGGGCCACGTAGAGCACCTTGAACCCAGCCTCCCTATGTGATCACTCCCTGGACATCCCTGGTGGGCCCAGATTGCACCTTCGAGGTCAAGGTCCCCAGCTGCCTGGCCCTCACACACCTTGGCTGCAAAGGAAAGTGAGATCTGAATGCTCTGACGGATGAGCCTTCCCTCACTTTTTGTGGTGTCAGGGTCATTGCAGAATTGTAGCCAAAGGCCTCAACTCCTTCATGTCTGGCTCACAGGTGACTTTCTCAGTGAAGTCTTCCCTGACTAGATTACTTAAAATTGCATCCCTCACTCCTTCTTTACCATATCCTATTGCCCTTCTCTGCTTTATTACTTTTACATAGCTCTGACCACCTTCAAAATTATTGCCTCTGTCTCCCCACTAGAACATAAGCTCCACGAGAATACAAGATTTTCTCTTTTATTACCCAGTGTATCACTTGCTCCTAGCATAATATCTAGCATACAGCAGGTGGTTCATCAATATTTGTATATGGGCAGGTTCATTTTTGAATGAATGAGTCGATGGTTGATAGGAGAAATGCAGATGTTAACGAGACCACAAGGAACAGACAGGTAAGCAAAATGCTAAGTGTGGAAAACCAGGGCCTACTTATTACTGCTCTCCGAACACTGGGCATAGCCCTTCACAAGCTCTCCCACACACCCCCTTTGTACCACTGACCTACTCTCCAGTTGGTGACAACACCAGCCTTCAGCAGCAGACACTGCTGACATCTGTGCAGGAAAATACATGCCAGTTCCTTCATGGCATGTCCTGTGTGGGACTCTCACTTGTGTGGTTTTACAGAAATTTGTTCAAACCTTTCCCCAGCTTTTACTCACATCTCTAAGGCCTCTATACTCAGCCAGATAAATCAGAGCTTCTAGATAATTAAGAGACTGAGCATGCTTAGCTATTGGAAAATTGGGCGAGAAATGCAGGGTTCACTAACTGCTTGGTAATGGGGCAGTCATTTCACTGGCCACCCAAACACCAGCTTGCTCCTCTTTTATGGGTTTATAGCAATTCCCGTGCTTTGTCAGGTGGCCACTGAAAATTAGAGGGTGGTGAATTGCATGCACCAGGAGCAGACTGTTTTTTAAATAATGCATCAAGGTCCAGCCTCCCTGGTTGAAATCAGTGAGTGGCTCAGTTCTACTTTGCAATAAATCCCATCAACCTCCTTATGTTCCTGGAAAATTAGCTTCAGAGCAGCAACAATAATACTGGACAGCTGTAATCACCGAGTGATTACTGAGTGATTTCTGTGGGCCGACTACCAGGCAGGGTGCTTTGCTTACAGTGAACATCTCATATATCATTATCGCTTTGTGTACACTCAGATTTCTCATGCAAAGAGCATGTAGTCCCTATTTAACATGTGAGAAACTGAGATCAGGAAGGAGAAGTAATTAGTACCACACTGCAGGACTGGTAAAGTGCAAAGTGAAGATTTACCTCCTGCACCCATTGACCCTGATGTTCTTTCAGGCCTTTCTTGAGGCAATAAGTACAGCTATATAAGCAAAGTCCTGAACTGTGATCCTCAGAATTGGACCTTAAGGCTTCTGCAAGTAGCAATAGCAAGTAAAGCACTTTCCAATCTAAGCTTGTAATATTGTTGGTGTAAAGCACATGAAAAGTGCAAAGTCCACCTGCTATCTTATGTTCTAAGAGACGCGATGGCATAGACAGAGGCACAATGGTGCTGTAGGGCAGAAACCATCCAAGAAGCAGGCAGAGGTGGGGTGAAATGAGGTGTGGGTGTCCTGTCAGGCAGCCCTCTGGAGTAGTGTACAAAGTGTAGACATGGGAGGCATCTGTATAACCTCCAGTTACCTCCCAGACGAATGGGAATTCTCAGCAGGTTCTTGCATCTGTGCCCTGCTGTTACCTCCTTCAGCCACACAGGGAAATTGTGGCTTTTTGTGCTGGGCCCCAATCTGGGGCTTCACCATTTCCCTCAGGCTCTCAGGTCTCCCTAGGACCATGGAGCCCACTCCTTCTAACAGCAGATCAGACTCTCTTAGGTGCTGCCCTAAAACCTCTGCCTTTCCCGCTTTTTTCCTGGTGGCAGTTTCTTCCTCTAGGGACTCCCCATTCACTGGGAGCATCCAAACCTGAAATCCTTTTCCATGTCTGGCTGTTCATTCATTACACATAGTCTCAGACTGAAGACACTTACCATTTACCTCTAGAAAATCCCCACTGTCATCCTACAAAACACTTAAAATTCTCAAGAATGCATACTTGCATGTATACACACATGCAATTGTGTAAATTTCCTTTTTTTTAGCACACAAACTCTTGGCTCTTGAACCATGACCCTCAATTAAGGCAGTCCTTTCAGAAGGTGCCTTGTTTCATCCTGCTTTTATTTTTTAGATTTCCTTCTCATACTAGTGTAATTACTTGAGTTCTCTATGTTTATTCATCAAATCACTAGAACAATTTCTGATGATTATGAAGCACCAACTATGACAGGTACTACATTTAGCATGTTATATAAATTTTCTTACTTAATTCTCACAATCATCCCCAGTCTAAAGATAATGCAGCTGAGTCTTAGAGAGACTAATAATTTGCTAAGGTCACACAACTCTAGAAGAAATCAGATTTCAAATCCAGGGAATTATAGTGCAGTCTAAGCACCAAGTCACAGCCTATGTCCTACCTTTCTACGGATGAACCATAGCTTCCATGCCTTTCTGTGTTCTTCACTGGGCCTGTACCTCTGTGGTCTTTTACCCTGAACATTTAAAGGTTTCTGTGCAAGGTAAAGCGGCTGTGCCCAGCAGGAGCTCAGCTTTGAGCCAGGATCGGTCTCTCATGCTCATGATCAGAGCTACTGTGAGACCTCCTTTGAGTCTGCTGTCTTGTGGCACCGAGTAGAGCTTTCATCATGGATGCAAGTCAGAGTGCAAGCCAGGACATGCAGGGGTTCCCAGAGACACTGTGTAAATCTGGGCATGCACAGCAGGTGTGTGCGCACATGAGGACATGAACCCTTTCCTCAGGGTGACAGTGGTGTGAAACCTGGCTTCTCAGCAGAAACAGGAATGCTGGGCCTTTTGCCAGCCAATTATATCAGCTTTCTCTTTAGATCCACTCTCTTGCTGTAGAGCTCAATAGAGAAGGAAAAAAATATATCAAATACACAGATGGCTATAAATTCTAAACCCCTAAGTAACAGCAGTCTTGGCCACCAGAGATCTCTCCTGTGTCCTGCTGCTGCTGGACTCCAGCTATGTCTGCCGCTTCTGGAGCCCTAGTGAAAATGTGGGCTGTGTGGACCTAGAAATAGTTAAAGCCCTAGTTCATCCTGAAAATTTAGCTTTTTTGAGACTCAGATGGACTTTTATAGGCATCCTGGCAAATACATTCCTGCTTCCGGTTAGAGCCCCCCACCCCAGCCACCTTCTGGTAACACAGGACTGTGTAGGTTGTAGTCTTTGTAGTTGGTGATGGTAGATGTCACCTCCCACTGGAGGGTTTCTAAGGAAGCCCTGTGAATCTTTTGCTATTTAAGGGTAACCACGTGAATTTTGCTGGGTTCTAATCAGTAACTGTGTATTCTTAGGGGACTTTAACTGTATACTGAACATAGTCATTTATCAGCTTTATGAAAAGCACATGGCTTCTGGCCAGTTAAATGGTAGGGACTTGGCTCAGGTTTTGATGAGTGATAAAGTACAATTTGTAACTAAGTTCCAAGGGCTTGATTAAACTCAGCTAAGGGAAGGTCATCAGTGGTGAGAGAAGTACCCAGAGGACTTCTGGTTTTGTTCGGTTCAATAAGAATTTCTATTCCTTGGCTTAAATATGTACAACTTGTTTCATTCCACACTGTAGTGTCACCAAGCAAAGCTGGGGTCCTGGAGGTGTTGTAATTCCTACTCTTTTCATCTGTCTCATTTTGAGCAGGTTCATGGTGATGTTCATTCTGCTGAAGAATTTTGAGATTATATTAGTGATTTATAGATTTGTTTTAACTTGCTAAGAGCACTCTATACTTTCATTTGTGGGGGGCAATATCTTGAAGTTACAGGAATGGATCAAACCTATCTCAGCCTGCTTCATGACAGTAAATGTTATTTTTCAGAGAACTGGGCTAAGTTTTTCAAACCACCAAAGTCCCCTTGAGTGCCCTTCAAGGTCATAATAATGCTGTTCAGTTATTAAAATAATGAGTTGTAACCTTAAAAAAAATACTGGTTTTGTTCCACTACCTGAAAAAAATTCACTAGAAATACTGCCAACATCTTATCAGCCATTGACAATGAAGCACGAGTGTACAAAACAAAAACTAAAGAAATATAAATTCCCTGTAAGTCACTAGTGATTATGAGCAGTTTAGACTTTCAAGGACATTGGGCTCATTTGCTTTTTAAGAGTGTGAGGTAGAACCAAAGCTGCTGTTTTCCCTGTGTCTGTAGGCCATCATTCAACAAGTACTCAGTGAGAACCTCTGCTGTGAAGGTGTGTGCTGGACACTAGAAGTACAGTCTGCTCTCTTACAGATTGGGCCTTTGAGGGAGATGGGCATTGAGCAGAGAGTCGCTGAGCAGTCATTTCTTTCTTTGTGGTGGCTGCGGTACTAGAGGAGAAATGCATGCTACGGGAAATGAGCTGGGCCTTGTTTGGAGGCCAGCAGGCCAGAGTCCAGCTAAAGGAGGGGTGCAGAACCTTGGAGATGCCAGGCTGTTCTATAGGGCCTGGAGGCCAAGTTTATTACCTTTGAATTTCTGTCATGAGAAGATCAGAAAACCACTCCACCAAGGGAAAATAATCAGATTGCCTTTGTAAGCTGGAACTCTGGTTGCTGAAAGGAATGTGATTGGCAGGAAGCACCAGTGGATGAGGAGGCAGGTGGGTCTAGGCCGGAGGGGGCCACTTCAGGTGGACAGGTGGTAGAGTAGGGAGGAGCAGAGCCCTGGCCTGTGGAACCTGCAGGGTGTGGTCCATGATTAGACCTCAGAGGTGAACACCAGCGAGTTGGGACAGAAGGTTCCCCAGTGTCAGATTTAAGCATATAGTCGAGAAGAGAAGGGAATACGAGGCCACCAGGGGTCATGCCAAGGACACTGTTGGATTGTGTAGATACAGCCTTTAAAGGGTGTGGGGGAAAATGAAAATCACTGGTTCATGGTAATGGAAATATTTGATATTAAACAGAATTTAGAACAAAACAGGAAAATCCAGCAAAGAAAGTTGATAAAATAGGAAACATTGCAAGAGAGGTTGATGGTGTAGAAGCAAAGGAAACTGAGGATTCAGTGCAAATAGAGTTAAAGGGGTAAGTTCTGCAGACTGCTGCCCAAAGGCCAAGTAATTCAGCAGTGTCCTCTGACTTCTTTGACAAAGAAGATATTTAAAATTTAGTTTCTATATAAGCTCTCCAGAAAGACTTTCACTTCCTCTCTGGGGAAGAAAAGTATTCTCTCAGGAAGTCAGAGGATCTGGCCTTGGGGTGGGAAGGGATCAGCTTGACCAGGAGGGCACCACGTGCTACCTGCATGTCTGCTTGTCCACCTGTTGTGACTGTGCTTGCTGCCACCGCTGAAGACTCAGTGGATTAACCAGGAAAATAGATGAGAGAGAATTGTTCAATGGCGAGGAACTCAACAGAGCTCTCTTTTGAAGGATGTATAAAATCCAACCTAAATGTGGCTAACAAGACTCACCTCATGCTTCCATGTGAAGAACTTTCGTAGTTATGTGCTCATCTGTCTGTAATACCCTGGCCACATTCTCTCTTACACTTTCACTTAGCATAGCAGGCCCAGGGAAGTCGTCCAGTTAGAGCCCAACCCCAAAGAAGCCACAGTGGTAAGTAGACACTTCTTAAATCTAAGTAATTTCTCCCAGATGTTCTTAGACAATACCTTCCAAAAGTGGAGAGAAGAAAGCTGCATATTTCTTTAAGACTCATGTCTAGAACTCTAAATGTCTAAAGCTCTAAATGTCTTTGGACACCAGAGCATGAGATACAATTCTATAGAGAGGAAAGTAGTATTTTGGTAGAGGCAGCAACTCTACGTCAAAGACTGCTCATGTCCAAATCCCGGTTTTATCCTTTATTAGGTGTGAGAGGCTGAGTATGATCATTAACTTTCCTGTGCCTCAGTTTACCCTTCTATAAAATGGGAATACCCAGAGCACTTTGCTTATGGCACTGACATCAAGAGTAATGAAATAATTCATAGAACACCCTAGGTTATCATCAACACATAGTGAGCACCGTAGATATTAGGTAATATTGTTATTGGCATGTATGCTTAGAATAAAGTCAGAGGAATAATTTTTGAAACTTTGAGCTCCTTTATGTACTGCAGCAAAATTTCAAGTTTATTAAAATAAATGTAACAGGAGGTACACCTCTTTTTATGCTTTGGGAAGAATGTTTGCTATAATACCAGGAAGAATTCGATTATTTCCTTAAGAAAAAAGTCTGTGGTTTTTAAGTGGCCAGCTGGTGAGTTAGTGTGGAGGCAAAGTACACTGGCTCTGCCGGCTAGGAGGCCAAGACTTCAGCTAGCTCTCTGATGTTGGGCAAATTACATAACATCTCTGAACCTCAGCTGCCTTACATGAACCTTCAGTATAATATCTACTTTGCAATATTAGTGTGAGAAATAAATGAAACCATATACACAGAAGGCTTGGAAAAAATCACTGACATGAGAAATGGACTGATATTGTTGGGTGCATATATAGTATTTTGGAACTGACAATCTCAAAGTAGTGTTAATTTTGATTTTTTATCTTATGAGTCTCTGTGCATATAACATCTTCCCACTGTCTGCTTTCCTTAATTTCCCAATGCACCATCCCTGTTTACTGTAAAATCTGTATTTCTCAGTGCCCCACTGAAAGGAAGACTTCCTTTGTGTCTGTCTGCTGTGGGCTTCACCAGAGTCCTGACCTTGCAGCCTACCTGTCACCTTGTTGGTGCACTTCGCTTAGCAGAGTCAGCTGCCACCTTGGGAAGTCTCTTCCTATGGAGCTCAGTGAACTCACCAGGGGAGAAACTGCCTTTGGGGGCTGGGGATGTAGCTCAGTGGAATAAGCGCCTGCCTAGCAAGCGCAGGGTCCTGAGTTCGATCCCCAGTACCGCAAAAAAAAAAAGAGAAACTGCCTTTGTTGGGTGGACTTATTAGTATATCTTACTGTCGCTTCCAACACTGTATAATAATGATCCCATCATTGCTATGAAGTAGCTACATCAAGTCTTATTTCCTCCGGTATGTAGACAAGACCTATATGAAGATAGAGGTCTTATGATGCCGGAATAACAAGCTTTGGGGGATCAGGAGTGACCCTCTCAGGGAGAAAGTGAGCCCACGGCAATCAATCACCTGCAGGCCAGTCCCACCTCTGCTACTTGCTGCCTTTGCAATTTTGGGCATGATATGACTTCTGTATGCCTCAGTTTTTCCATTTATAAAATGGAGTAGTAAATGTTTAAAAGATTACACCAGTTATACAAATCATTTCAAACAGTATCCATTTACTTTAAGGTTTTTTTAGAGGAACAGAATTGACATAAAATATACGTAGTTATACAAAGGGATTTTATTAGTTAGGCTTATAGGACCAGATTCCCAAGAGTCACAGTGGCTGTCTTAGGACTCAGAGGTGAAAGAAGCCAGACTGGGTGTTTCTAGTAGCAGCAGGCAGTCAAAGGTCTGGAAGCTCATGGTAGCCACTGCAGGTTTGTGTTGTAAGGCTGAAGAAACTGAAGATGAATGTCCAAAGGCACTGGTGAAGACTGGGGCTCTTCCAAACAAACCATGGAACACTTCGTTCCTTTCCTTTTCATTCCATCCCAACTACAACCTACTGGTTGGTGCCACCCATGTCCACGATGAGCCTTCCGCATTCAGTTTGCTGGCCTGCATGTCACCCACAGACACACCCAGAACTTTACTAATCTACTATGTGTTCTTATACTAGTGGAGCTGATATACGAAAAGTAATGATCACAACCTGGCACAAAGTAAACACACAAATACATGCAAGTAGAATGTTGCACATGAAGGAAAAATTTCTGTTTCAGGTTGCCTGCCTGGTCACTACTGCCCTGCATCATGTCTTCCCAGGGCGTGGCTCCCTGGAGAATGGAGCTTGAGCAAGGTTGGTGGGGAGAGCAGGAGACAGGAACGTCAGGGTCGCTTTTTATCAGTGCAGCTTTCCCATCCAGTGGACAGACACCCAAGCCTAACCTAGAAGAAAGCACTGTGAGCAAGAATAATTCGCCCATTTTCAGGACCTGGCGTGTTAATTCTTGGTGTTGCAGAGAAGCAGGCTTTAAGTCACTTAACCATCAACTATAGGCACCCTAATGTGTCTTGTGAGCGGTGACCACTGGTTAGAAGCAGAGCATCCCTTTATTTCTAGACGTCATTCACATCCACATAGAGACTCACCTCTCTTTGCTGGGCTTTTGCTCTGTTATTTCAATAGCTGAACTGAAATAATGAAACAGCTAGGAACCAGGTGGCAAACTGGAAGCTCACTGTCTGGGACTGGACCTGCCCACAAAGCTTCTGACAGTGGCCCAATCTCATGGTATAAGTCACACTAGTGCTTCGGAAGGGCTGTGATCGCCATGGGTATATGGATGCCTGCTTTTCAGTGAATCCCCAAAAGGCTTCTCTGTTTTTTTTTTTTTTTTTTTTTTTTAGGCATCACCTCACTATGTAATTCAGGCTGGTCTTGAACTATGTAGTTCCAAAGTGGGCTCAAACTCAAGACAACACTCCTACCTCAGCCTGCCAAGTGCTGGGATTACAGGTGTGTGCCACCACGCCCAACTCAGAAAGCATAGCTGTTCTCACTTCTGTGCCCTGCAGCAGTAGACTGGCTTTGTCTGTTTTGTCCCCAGATCCTGTGATAGGAGAGGTTTCCTGACAGGTTTCCTACTGAGGAAGTTGGGTTTAAATTTCTACACTATAATTTAAAATGCTACCGAAATTTGATGTCTTTTTGCTCATACCTCTTCCTATACTTTAAAGAAATGGAAAGGGCATGCTTGTACAGGTATTTATACTTCCAGCATTTTATACCAGGAAAATGCCCCTGAGCTGGGCAGTGGCTGACCTTCTAGGTATCCAGAGTGCCTTACATGAAAGCAGGGGTGGGTTTCCAGTGCTAGCCTGGACTCTTTCACAGACCTGCCTTCTGTGGTAGGAGGTCTTCCTGGAGACTATTTCATTATGTCCAGCCTGCATTTCTTGTGTTTCAGAGTTTTATTACTTAGTCCTAACCATACAACTCTGACAATAAAATTGTTTCACTGAAAGTATTATTTCACTTAACACTGAAACTGAATTGTTTTCAAGTTTTATATCTTCATTGAACAGTTTTATAGGATCATAGAGGCTGTGGAATGTAAGGGACCTCAAAAGTGATCTCAGCCTGTTCGTTTCTCAAAGCAAGAATCTGTCTGACACTGTTTTTCAGAGTCATTTAACCTGTTTGACATATCTGGGTCATTTAAACTGTTTGACATATCTCTCCTTGTTGATCTATGAGCTTGAGGCAGCACATCCTATTCTTTAACAACTCTCAGTGTTATAAAATGCATCTTGTTATTGATTTAAGCCTGTGTGATATCTAGGCATTAATATATAGTATGTCAAATATACTAAAATACATTCCACATCAGCCCTAGAAATGTTTAAAAGCAATAATAATGTTCTTCCCCAAATGTCAACAGCTTATGCAATTTTTCTACATGTTGTATAAATTAGCATCTTTAATATCATCATCTCAAGTATGCAAGAATGACCCATCTAAAGGCATTGTACTAATGAACTAGTTGCTCACGTGTTTATTTTCATATAATATAATCTGAGGATCTCACACTGAGGCTTCAGAATCATGAGAGAAGGATTTTTTTCCCACTACTGGGAATGGAACTCAGGGCCTTTACACTGAGCTACATGTCCAGCCCTTTTTACTTATTCATTTTATTTTGAGACAAGGTCTTGCTTAGTTGCCAGGCTGGGCTCAAATTTTTGATTCTTCTGCCTCAACCTTCCAGAGCACTTGGGTTGTAGACCACGCCACAAAGAAGCTGAGGGTTTTATCTGCACTTGACTTTTACCTCCAGAGACATAGGTAATAGAGATGACCACTAGACTATTATTCCTGTATGTGATACCCAAAATGACCCAAGTCACTATTCTCCTTGAGGAAAATGAGGCTCAGAGATAACAAGGAGCTTGTGCAAAACACACTAACCAACATTCACAGAAGAGGCAGGACTAGAATTTTTCATTAAACCTGCTTGAGGCTCTGTCTGCCTAGAACCTTCTTTCTCTTTCTTGCATGTGTGAAGTTGGCAGTGCTGAGCTGCAGGGCTGCCTCCTGATCAAAAGTTACCCTGGGAGTCCAGAGAAAAAGCTTCATTTAGGCAGCTAGTTAAAGTCGATGTAAAAAGAAAGGAATTAAATAGATCCAGCTTCCTGGCTCTCTCAGTGATCTCTGATGGCTGTTTCAGAGAGGAAAAAAGAGAGGGAACTGCATGAAGACTGAAAGAGCAAACGACAGCAGCGGACAGAGCGTAGGACAATGTCTTTGACTTCATATCTGTAGAGATCCCAGCCTGCTTCTTTCACATGCACAGAGGCTGCATGGCCACACCTGCGCGCAGAGTAGAGAGCCGGGCTTTGCATTTGCCGTGGAGTGAACTTGGGCAAGATCCCTGCCTGAGAGTGCGTTAGTTTCTTTATCCCTCCTGCGAGACAGTCGTATCTTCCTCAAGGGACTCTGGTAAGAATTAAGTGAGTTAATGAGAATGTAAAGCTTAGAGCCATGTTTGGCATCGCAGAAAGCACTTCGTAAGTGCTGGTTGTTATCATTAATGAATCTTCTTTCTGTCATGTTTATTACAGTGCTGTGACCGCTTTCTCCTCATTCTCATGTCCTTACTCTAAAGAAGCCTTGGCGTCCCAGCGTTCGTTACAGGGAATCATGCACTGGCCTCCAGCAGTCTGTTTGCAACAGTCCTTCCACATGTGAACCTTTAGCCACTGTCGTTAAGCAGACAGAAGGAGTGTGCACAAGTGTGACTGTGTCTGTCCCCAGCACAGCATCTGAGAAATGTGTGCAGAGCAGTGCTGGTTAAAGTGAGGGGCTTGTGGGTCCACAGAGCCCATGCCCTTTGGAGCGATTCGAAGGGCCATGCTGGGTGCTTTCATTCTGGGCACCTTTGAACAAGGAACCCTGTATGGAGGGAATGGTGTGAGGCACTTCCCGAGGAGTCTGTCTTGATCCTGCACAGGCTGTGTTCTTGTCCTCGGGAGGTCAACCTAGGTCTTCCACCGTCAGCTTTCACGAGGTCACCCAGAGTGAGCAGCAAGAGGAGCTCTCAAGGACAAGCCAGAATTTTGCTTCATCTTTTTTCTGTTTTGCCTTGAGGGGTAGCGCACCCTTGCTTGGACTCTTAGAATAAACAGACATACAAGATGTACCTAATCTGCCCCCTCCTTTTAAGTTTGGGTGAAGGTGACTTCAAGGTCATATACCATTCACTTATTCATTAAATAACTAACTGGCTGCTGTGTGGGCTTCAGTGTCCATATGGATGTCTGGGCAAGAAAGGATCTCATCTTACTAATTCTGATCGAATGTTCTTTCCCTGAGCCCGCCTACCTCCCTCAGTGGCACGTTGTGGCATAAGTATGAGATGCCAGTTCTCACACATTGCCTTCACACATGAATTCATAAGGTGGGAAATGTAATGTGTGTAAAAGATGGACCAAGAGTCAAGGCTTGTTTTTATCTTATTTGTCTGTATCTTTCTTTATGACTTCTTTTCAGTCTGAAAAGAGGAATTAAGGTGGCTTACAGAGGTTAGTATGGCAACTAAAAATGAAATAAGGGAAATATAAAATAGAAAGAAATATAAAGTAGGAGAAAAAATAAGAAAGTAGGAAGAGCGGGGTCAGTTCACAGAGCCAGTGGGTGTGGTGTCCAGTGCAGTAGCCCCAAGTGGATCACCTGTCGGACTCTGCAAGCCCTGGTTCATGAGAAAGGAGGCTGTTGCAGTAGTGCAGGGTGTATGTCAGAGAAATGAGCCAGTCCCTTAGCCAGGCTTTCCGAGATCACTGGGAATGTGCATGTTTGCCTCACAGTGGTTGAGTTCTGCTGTGAATGATGTCTGGAGCAATATTCCTGCCATGCATGCAGTGGTCAGCTGTATTTGGCTGTCCCAATAACATTGTAAAATGCAATTTCGTTCATTACAGTCACTTCTAAACGAGCCAGAATCCCCTGGTGCAGGTATAAGCCTTTTTGCTGATCATAAGTCATCCATAAAGAGCCTTTAAAGAAACAATAGGAGGGAAAGGCCAGCTCCACAGCATTTGTGATGAACATCCAGAAAGACTGTGGTTTACAAACAAGCCTTTCACAAGAATTTAGTATTTGCGAGGTGAAGTGATACTCTCTGGCAAGAATTTGAAGAACGGATATTCTGCACAGTCAATTTGGGATGAGTATATTTACCTTACAGGACCCCTGAACAAGTAAATCAGACTAAAATTTCCTCATTAAAATTAACCTACCCATTCACTCAGAAGTGGAACCATACACCCTCCACGTGGAGGCACCCAGAGGGGAATGTCTGTGGGAGGATCAGAACCTCGCCCGGAATCACTCTTGGTGAACACCAGCAGAAGACAAGCAGCATGAGAGAGACCTTCTCACCTACTCCACGGAGTAAGGCAACAAGGACTTTAGCCCGGGCGACTTACGAACTAGGTACTCTCAATCATCCCCAACCAAGGGAAAAAGATGCCAGTAAGAGTCACTGAACGTCTTACCTGTAAGGAATACAACTTTTAACAATGTCTCCGTGAAAATATGCTTCTAAGCCGTTCAGTATAGGTGAAGCGTCTGCCAAGATTTTTAGACTGGTTGGTTGAAGCCATTCTCTTTGACAGCAGGACCCATATCATTATGTGTACTTCGAATATAATCTAAAAATACCCTTTGAGTCTCTGCCTCTTGTTCCTTCCAGCTCACACTCACATCCTTTTGTCTTATTTTCATACCTTCCCCTGAAGTAGCAAATAGATACCCCGCCGGTGCAAACGGAGGGCGGCTCTCTTTTCAGAAAAACATTCTCCAGCTCTGTATGTGCCCAACAAAGAAGAGCGCTCTGGCTGCGAGAGCCCGTGAAGGGTAGAAAAGGCGCAGAAGGGCAAGGCCTAGTCCCAAGCTCCGTGAGGCTTGTCACTCCTGTTGTGTATCCAGTCTGCCACATTCAGTGCCACAGAGATTAACAGTGCCAGGCCCTGTGTGAAGGGCGGTGAATGACAAAGCGTGGGATCAAATAGAAAGCTGCAAATACTGCAGCTTCCAACCTAGACTGCAAAGTTGGTAGAATATATTCAAAAAAGTGTAAGATATGATATGATATAGTCCATAGTATGGATAGGAGGGAAAACGCCATGTAATATTTAAGAGGGCGCTGAGGGGGGGTTCTTTTGTTGCTTTGTTTTCCTCTATATTTCTTGCTTTGGCCAGTTCGACAACTTTTGTATGCACCTGCCAGGTGCCAGGCCCTGTATGAGAGGTTGAGAGAGAGTGAGAGTCATTAAAGCTTTGCAAAGGTGTCTATTTGAGGCTAGGGACTTGGTCTTTCTTGACGAATTTTAATATGTCCTTCCAATAGCCCTATGCCCAGGAGGAGAGAAAGTAAACATCTTTCCAGGAAAGACATCAGCATGGAGTTGCAGCAGCTGGGAACTGTCAGGGAGCCCTCAGAAAGCTGGGGGAGTAATTTATTTTTCCAGCCTCGCCACAGGAGCCAAAGTCCTGGCAGATGCCTCCATGTGTGAGCAGAGGCTGATTTGAGTGAGGTCAGTATTAATTATTAGCCATTTTTAGTGCCTTTCTCAGAAACTGCAGAGTACTTGGGAAGCCCAGACCTTCTTGAATTGCAATCAATACTGTATACACCTTACACGGAGACCGGAGTGACATGTAATTATAAAACAGTATTGATTCCAGGCAGAGGAGTTGAAAAGGTACAAATCCTTCACATAAAAATCAGTTTCATCTTCAAAAGGCTTGATTATTCTTTTCCCCAAAAAGAGACCAATGGTTGGAGTAAAAAACTTAACTGTTAGCTAAATTAGGGCGATTTCCTGCCAGGAACCAGATATATACACATAATTACTTCATTCTCCACACTGGCATGATTTACTTTAGTTGAGTGTTGGAAATCTCTCTGTTTTGGGTCTGTAATCCAAAATTTTCAGTCAGTTCCTATGATGATGTTTTCTTCTTGTGTCCTCCTACATTATTTTTGTGCAAAACAAATAATTGCTTGTCTGGGACCAACATGCCAGTGCTTGTACTGTTCTTCTCCGTCACTATCTAGCATACACGCTAGCCAAGAGTTCCACCCATTTTTACAGGGTCCGTTATTACCAAATCCTGCCTATTTTATTTGATCTGTTTCTAATTTCTCCTTCTGAGTTCTTACTTTCTTTTGGGGGCTCCATCCTAGCAGTGATTATGAGCAGGGACTCTCAGCCTGCCTTCCCCATTGATGGACACCCTGCTATTTCACACCTAGATCCATGGGAAGGTGTCAAGTGCTTTTCAGCATCCAGACTTGCCCTCCTCCCCGTGGCTACTGAGGGCTACTGAAATGCAAGTCTGATTGTGTCATTTGGCTGCATGAAGCCCTCCAGTGCCCCCTATTGTTTACTATCTAAGAGGGACAAGTAACTGTTAACCTGGAAATGGTAAACATTGAGTCTCAAAAGATGCTGCTTATCTCTGAAGACTCAGACGTTATTGGGAAGCCACAGATTTGGAGGACTATTGTGGGGGTCATGGCAGGAAGGTTTCTCAGGTGCTTCTTGGCATTTGAATATGTATTGTTGCTTTGCTGAGGCTTTGGTATGAAAGCTCTTCTCTTGGTTGTATAGAGCGGGTCTGTCAGTGCGATACAGTCATGATTCATCTTACTCCAAGCGCCTCATGCTTCCTCAGCCATGAAGTGAAGTTTTGTTGACAGTGTCACAAGGGAATCTGTTCCCTATAGGGATATGACATAAAGGTCTCCAGCCTTTCTCAAAATGGATGTTAAGGACATGTTGCATAAGGAACTATTCTGCATCATGTGACAATCCTGCATGTTGCAGGGTGTTCAGTTTCACTGCCCCTCATGCTAAATGACAGTCATTTTCCCTAGAGGCTGGGAAAACCAAAAAAAGTCCTTGCATACTCATACATATTCCGAAATTGCTAGGCAGAGGGTAATGGGACCGTCCTGCCTGAGAACTGTGGGCTTCTATAGCTGTGTGGTATAGTCCTAACTGCTCCTAAAATGTTCTTTTTTCCTGAGAGTGTAATGAAAACCCAAATTAATTTGGTATCTTTCTGCCAATCCTCTTTCCCTTCATTTGCTGTTATGATTGAGCTTATGTGGTAATATCACATTGTTGGCTTTGAAATCCAACTCCATCATTTACAAGGAATGACCTTCAACATGGGCATGACCCTGAACAAGTACTTAATCCCCTTGTGCTTCTGTTTTCCCTTTTTAAAACTGAGAATAAAAATTTGTAGCTCAGCAGACTTTTGTGAACGTTAAGTAAGGTGAAGCATGTAAGGTGCTTAAACCACTCTCCACTGTCAGGGCCAAGGTAACTGTGGTGTGATGGTGCTCATGATGGCCATGATGACGCCTGAGCATAAGTGTCTTATCTGAGTAAGAAGTTGAAGCTGATACAAATAAATGCTCCAAAAGCAGAGAGGAAACTTGGTATATGAAAGAGGGTAGTTGCCTGGGTGGGGAGTCAGTAACTTCTGTGGTCCTTCAGCCACTAATTACTATTTGACCTTGAATGTGTCACTTCACTTCTCTGATTCTTCTGTTCTCTATAAAATGCTTGTGTTACATGGTGTTAAATAGATCAAATGGCATAAGCATTGAAAAGTAATCTCATAGTTTAATGGTACATAATTGAAAAACCTATTAAGCATTGGCACTTCTTGTCCTTGATTGGAAAACCTCTCCCTGCCACTGGGAGAGCACCATCAATAGGGTCTTTATGATCAGAGCCCACTTATGTGGTGAATGGCAGGGCATTCTGTGTGACCCTGAATCTCCCCCAAGCATCTGCTCCCTGCCCATGTGCCCCCAAGTTCTGCAGAGAGAAGAACCCTGGGGCATTTAGGCTTCTCTTCCTAAGAACTCATGTCTGCTGTTCCCCCTACTATCCTTCGCCATCATCATGATTGTCTGCTTGTTGTCCCACAGCAACAAAGGAGAGAGAAGGAGCTGAGGAAGCAGCAGGAGAGGGAGCAACGCCGGCACTATGAAGAGCAGATGCGCAGGGAGGAGGAGAGGAGGCGCGCGGAGCATGAGCAGGTATAGCACAATGGGAGGCCCACAGAGGTCTCAGTCAGTGCCAGCACTAGGCATCTCTGGATGTGGGTCACCTTCTTTTAGGATGGCTCAGTTAAGATTTTCATTATTTCTCAAGCAACTATTCTCACCTATTCAACAAGTCAAAGGCACAGCCTTGGCAATGCCCATTCATTCAGCCTTGCTTCTTTCCCTAGCCAAAGTCCCCTAACATGCCGGGGGCCTCTCACTCCCCAGCCATGGGTTTCTGATTGAAAGGTAGCATTGAAGCATAAAGATGAACCAGTGCTTCCTCCTCCGTTGCTTCAGAAGAGCCTTTCTATTCCTGCAAACTCTGGCCTCTGTGATGTGCAGTCACTGATAACAACCCCTCTTTCTTTGGAGAATCACATCCTGACAAGTAAAACTGCAAGAGGGGTCTGTTGCAAGGGCAGGGCACGATGGCAGCCCGCGATTGTTTTATTCTTGCTGCTCACTTTATAGCACTGTTAATTCTTGGTAGTCCATAAAGAGAGGAACCTGAGATAAGAAACTTTAAAATGTGGCTGGGTTTATTAGAGCCAAGTAATAACAGTAAAGTGATGAGCCATCTCAGCCGGCTGTTGCAAGCAGAAGGCTTGTGCCTTTGACTATTTTGAAAGGCTTTTTGGCTTTGGTGTGGCATACTGTTTCTGTTTTATGAGGAGGTGCTGGGGTATTTTTCCCCTCCTTCCTTCTACACTTTATTTGGGAGCTCTTCTCACCTTTGAAATTACTGGTTCTTTTTTTCTCTCTTTCTCTCTTTCTGTTCTTCCGATTTCTCTGCTGCCTACCTCTCCAGGAATACATCAGGCGACAGTTAGAGGAGGAGCAAAGGCAGTTAGAGATCTTGCAACAGCAGCTACTGCATGAACAAGCTCTACTTCTGGTAATGGGCAAGCCATGAGCTAGCTGACCTTCTCTGTGCTCAACTTGTGTGTGTCTGTGTGTCCTCCTCCTAACATGCTACTTAAAAGAGGGATTCTTCAAGTACTGTGAACCTCACAATCTCATAGAAACTTAGTACATTTTCTGATGCATTTTGCCAAGTCCTAATATACTTAATACAATTGCTATGCATTCTTCATTAACTCCATCTATTTGGGAAACTTTAACATGAATCCAGCCTTATTATAAGTTCAGACCGCTACTGAGACCCACTGTGTTTATTGCACAGTAATTTCTGAGGCCATTTGCAGAGTGCTGGAATACAATCACAGCAGAATGCACCTCTTCCACAAAAACCCACTCAGCTCTGCAGTCATATTTCATTTGCAGACTATTAGTTTTACCCTTATGATGGGAACATTTTGTGTTCCCTGCTCGTGCAGCGTCCACTTGAAGTACTTTTTTATTATTATTTCATTGCTCTCCAAATGGGCTTCTTGGTGTATTTTTTTTTAACAGAACTTTTTACTCAGTGGCATTTTGATATCTTTTACTGCGTACATAAGCTTGCTAATGGTTTTTATCTGTCCAAGTTTTATTAAACAAAAGATGATTTAGGTACCATCTCTGGCAGTTTATTTAGTTTTGTATTTAATTATGCACGTCTGAATGATTTAATTACTAAATTAGGAAGTGAATGACTTCTTACAGGGGTTGTGTGCCAGCCATCCAAATATCCTCATTATTGCCATCTTCTCGGTTGCAATTCATCAGGGAAAAGTCACTTTGCAAGTGGTGTTGTTCTGTAAGCAATAATGTTTTCATTAAATGACATGTTCTTGCACGGATATTAATACAAGACAGGAGCTTATTGCTGTGCACACTCTGACATTCACCAGTAGTTCTGTCTGAATGTAAGGTCATTTGTTACTTAGCCGCGTTTTCCTTTCGTTGCGTGCTTCACTCCTACTGCCCCGTTGTTTCCCTGTGGTAATTCGGCCCCCTCTCTGCTCCTCGTTCCCGATCTGGGCAGGAATATAAGCGCAAGCAGCTGGAGGAACAACGACAGGCGGAAAGGCTGCAAAGACAGCTGAAGCAGGAGAGAGACTACTTGGTCTCCCTTCAGCATCAGCGGCAGGAGCAGAGGCCCCTGGAGAAGAAGCCACTGTACCATTACAAAGAAGGGATGAGTCCTAGTGAGAAACCAGCATGGGCCAAGGAGGTGAGTCCGTGAGAGCAGCCACGCCGCACTGGCCAGGCTGTCCGCCATCACGAGCTCAGCCACAGGCGGAGAGTTTAACCTACACTGTATACTTGGATGAGGGTCATCACAAGATATAGTTTGCTTTTTCAAAATCATGACATCATTTCTGTAGACAAATGACAGGGCATCTTTATTCCACTTGTGGACTGTGTGTGTGTGTGTGTGTGTGTGTGTGTATCTTTGCATCTTTGCAGGTATAGTGGATTTTTGTAGACAAGCACAGGAAGTAAAAAAATCCTTTTCCTCATTTGAGTACAGGGATATTAATGACTCTTCCTCAAAAGTATGTGATATGGAATTTGGGAGATTTTAGGCAGAATCATGTCCTGTCTGTCTGGACCCTGTTATTGGTCACCAGCATCATTGCTAACTGCAGTGATGTAATTGCTCACCATGGTACCCACAAGTGAACAGTGGACCTGAGATGTGTGGCTGTGATGCACACTTTCAAGACCAGAGGTCACTTGCACTGTGCAAATACTTCCTAAGTAATACTCCTTCACTGGCTCAACTGCCAGGTTAAGCGAGGGTTACCAGGAATTTTATGATGAACTGATTTAAACATCTAACTAAAATCTATTTGAATGACAGGAAAAGAGATGATTACTAAATAGATAAAACAAACAAGATTGTAATTCCAACCACAATCAATCACACTTTCAAGAGTCACCATGTCAGGATGTAAGTTACATCCTTTTTTTCTTTTATGTCACTTTTGTGTCATCTAGTGATTTCCTTTTTTTCTTGTGACCATAGCTAGTCATTTAAAAGAATGCTTGGGGTTATTTCGTATTTTTATCTAGCTCCCTTAGGTAATTGTAGACAGAGCTTCTTTCAAGTTATCTAGACTATCAAATCACCAAAGCCAGATTTCTTAGAAAAGATCCTATTTTTATAATTTTTAAGATTTTTCTATCCTATTTTACATATACACAGAAAATGCCTGAAATGATGTTGTCCTATTGCTAATCATAGTGATTAATAAGAAGTAGAAATTTGAAAATTGATATTCTCAAAGTTTTTCTTGCATCTTTATATGTTATTTGAACTTTTTGTAACGATCATACCCTACTGTAATAAAAAAAAAAACCTTTTGCTTTTAAATACTAAATCTGGAAAGAAAATTATTTTAATTTCAGGCAAGAAACATTTTTGAAAAATAAAAAATAAAAAAAAAACAAAGGTAAAAAAAAAGAAACATTTTTGATCACCTTCTCTTACAGTCTGTAAACATGATTCATACTTAGCCCTGTAACAGCTGCCTTTCTTTCTTAACCAGTAACTCAATTTTGTGACCCTACTCCCAGGTACAGCAATTACCTCTTAACAATTCACCTGATCTTCCAGCTAAGCAGAATCGTTATGCTGCGGTGCATCATCTTTCTCTACTGATAAGCCATTTGCTAGCCAGGCCAAGTAAAAACCCTCAGCTAAGCCAGGCACACAGCTTTTCACCGTGCTAGGCATTTGAAAGCTGAGAAGCTGGCTGCTACAAAGCTAGGACCAGTGACACATACAAGAATGAATGGTTCCAGATCAGAACTCCTGTTTGAGCATCACTTACTGAAGAAACAGGGCCCAGCTTGTCCTGCTAGACTTTATTTGGAAGAACTAAGCCACAGCAAACCTTAAGGACTATAGTGAGATGGTCAGAATACTCTTGCTCTCAAAGATGTAACCCAACTCCAGAGTTAGGACCTAAGGTCGTGTGGGTATCCTCTCTCAGCAGGTGCAAAGTGAAAAGCCCATACATGTCCAAGAGGACAATTAAAGAAGACCTGAGAGATGAACCTCAGGGCAGTAGGGACATTAATTCCCTTGATGTGTGACTGCCTGGTCTTCAGCATTCCCAGCCCCAAGCATGAGTTTAGAAAATGGACACTGGCAGGGCTGTGAGTCCTTGCAAAACATTCCAGAATTCCTTTTCTACCCCAGGCAGCTCCCTCATACACAGATGCACCAGAAGAGGAGAGAGAGCACGGAGCCATTTCCACTTCCTTTTCTCAGCCTGTTCTGATTTGAATTTGTCCACTTTGATTTCATTGATTTCTGATTGCTATTTGTCCTCATCATTATGTTTACAGCATATCCTCTCTATTTAGAACTAACTCAGAGTTCTCACACACTCAGAAATCCTGGGATTCCTGAGGACAAACCTGTGCAGATGCCACCAAGGCTGTCCCCTAGATTTCCTAACCTTCCTGTGCATGCAGGACAGGTTTCTACCAGTGAAAGAAACCTAGCAGTGGGCATGCAAACAACATGGCTATGTCACCAAGTACTCCCAAAGTGAGTGAGTGTCCTTGGCCTCCTCTGGTGGGTGACAGCTTCTAACATCACTGGCTTCCTAGCAACTGGCGCTCCTCCTTTGGCTTCATGCACTTGCCAATATATGCGGAGACATTCCGTGGGGATTTTGAATCAAACCCTCTGCTCCTGGATGGGATAACACAGATTATCCTCCTGGATAATGTAGCTTTCGACTAACCATCAATATACCTAGATTTGGGGACCATACTTTAGAAGAGAGAAAATATGGAGGTGGTAGAAGGAGTGACAGCACTAAATTTGGGGCTGGCGCCGCCTGTACAAGGAAGAATGAGTACTCGTCTGCCTTGGTTTGAGTCAGAAGATGTTTTTTAACATCTTTTTCTTAAACTGGGAAGAAAAATGTGTGTGAGGAGCTCTATCTTCTTTCATTGTACATTGCTTCTTATCAGCAATGTACACGCTTTTCTTCTGAAGCATTATTTATAGATCCCTTTTCTTCTATTATGTAGGTGGGGTTCAAAGTAATGAAATGGTAACATGTTTCAGGACTTTAGATGTGAACAGAATTTATAGCTTATCAGCATCTTAACTATCAGCTGGTAAGAAAACCTGAATCAGCTCTCAGGAGGTGGAATAGAAGAGGTACCATTTTCTTTTTCAAATGCCTAAACTTCTGGGATATCAATTTGAAAACACCCTTACCAGGGAAGAGCGGATAACCGTGCCCGTGCCACTGTCTTCTGTGATGTAGGATCTTGTCATTCTGGGCCCATGTGCCGAGGAAGACCCCACCGGCCTTCCTCTACCGTTCTGCAACCTGCTCCGGTACCCGCTTCACACACTTTCTTGTCAACTCTTCTTTTTCGTCTTTCAATATTGTTTCACCTACTTTTTTCCTCACTGCAGATCAGTACTTTTTCATCAGCTCCCTCCTGCTGTAATGCTCAGCCCTCTGCGTTTTCGTCTCTTCGCTTTGTAAAACAGAAGTGACTCTTGTCTTTCTCAGTACTTTTCTGATTAATTAGTTGGATGCAATAAGAACAAATGAAAACGCTTGATCATTTATAAACCTTGCAGTGCTCTTCCCACCCACTTCCTCCTGAATATTATATTGTCCTGAGTGGAGTATTGGCTTTCATTTTCAAATTTCAGCCAGACAGGAGCATTAATTTCTGCTTTAAAAGAATGAAAGGGATAATATCCCCTATTTTCAAATTCTCTACCTTTTCTGGGTTGGGATAGAAGTCATATTTGTTCTGTGAAAGCATCAGTATGATGTTGTGTTGAACAGAAATAGAATGAGAATGTCTGTTTTCTCACTTTGGGATGATAGAGGTTTCTTTTTCTTTCTCTTATATCTTAAAATAGCACATAATTTTCCTGGCCTGGAAGCAGTTCTGTGCACCCCTCCTTCCCACCCCATACACCTAAAAAAACTTTCTGCACCAACATACAGGAGTAATTCTGCATGAGATTGTATTGTAATTTTTGACATTCCATCATGTATTCTCTCTGAGATGCACAACAATCATCTGGCCTTAGTTTTATTTGACAATAATCTGATCAGGGCCAAGATCTTTATTTCCCTTCAGCCTATGTGATTTTAAATCCTTGTATATACAAACTTCTCCACATGGATTTCACTGTTCAACACTGGTTTTTTTTTTCTTTTTATACAAGTTGCTTTATATTAATGTCTCGAGTTACCATTTAGAGAATTTACAGTTCTGCTTCTACTGGTCCTCAATTCCTGCTTATGTTTCTTAAGATTTAACATTAAAAAAAAAAAAAACCTAGAAGGCGATAGAAAAGTCCATTTCCTGACATGTGACTAGGGCAAGTCTGCAGGCCTTCTGAGAGAGGCAGTCCTGCTTTCTGCTTCCCAGGAGGGTCCTAGACAATAATGTGTGTACACATGCCATTTAAACAGGAGGCACGGTACAAATCAAATCAAATATATTACTCAACATACTTGTCTTTTGATCCCTCAGCCATTGCCACCCACAAATAATAAGTGTTTTTTCTCCATTGTTTCTATGTGAATTTCACATGACCAGTCCATGTTCATCTCCTTCTTCTCACTCGCCTCTTCCCACTGATGAGTGCTTCTTTCTCATTTCAATTTGCTAATGGTTTGCCTCATTGTTTTAAGTTATATATTTCATTCACATGAGTTCTATGCTTTTTTGCTAGAATACTTCTTGGACATAAATTTTAGAAAAGTATTCTAGTCTCTTATTTTTGGACAAGATTGCATTTTAGGCATTCTACATGGGTCTCCCCAATGCTCACCGGTGACAAGGGAAGGGGCAACCCCATGACTGAGTCACAGTCCCCCCATGGGGTACTGCCAAAACTCCACAAGACTCAGCCCTGCATGTGCCAATGAACGCAAGGTCAAAATGTCTAGTGAGCACTTAGAAAGTTACATATTGGTTTCTTGCTTTTGCTCCATCATTGCCAGAAAAAATGCAAGAAAAAATAAACTATTTTGTTCAGTTACAGAAAAAAACAGAATTTCATACAATTTTGTTTAATTGTGCAATTCAGCAAGGTAAGTCCCTCTAAGGCTGCATAAATCCAAGAAGCCAACATCATATAACATATTATTAAAATACACCTTTATGACATACTAAGAATACTTTTACTGTCAACTTTCTTGAAAATCAGTTCTATAATGTTATTTTGAGGTTCTCAATGGGTATTTGTTATTGTGAAGTAAACTATTATACTCACAGATTATTTTCAGTGTTCAAATCAGCTTGACATGACGCTGATGCAATGTTTCTCTGTATCCTTATTTTTTTAAACTTATTTTGAAGTTGTTGTGACTATTTTAAAGTTTGCTTTTAGATCTTCTCTATTTGTGTAGCTAAGGTACATCTTATAGGCCCTAGGTAGCACCTTTTTTTTTTACACATTTGCATCTGGTTTATTTGACTTCCAAGTATGGCCTCAAATTGTATTCATTTACCTACAAAAGTATCCAGTTTATTCTTCCTTTTTTATTTTAAAGGGAAAAGAACAAAATCAAAATAGCAAAACAAAGACACAAACAAATACACAAAACAACATAAAAACAATAAAAATGATACAGAATTTCAAAACAAGGTGATGGAAAACTAACAATGATTATTGTATAACATATTGTTATCTTCAATGTGGTTACTCAGATAACCAGATCTAGGCATGTAGGACTGATCAAATAGTTGAACATTAACTGTTCCTTTCAATAAACCAATAGAACTTAGTAGTATAATAACTTAGCTATCTTGTGTATATATATATTTTTTTCCCTTCCTTCTTTCTTTCTTTTCTCTTTTCCCTCATCCCAGTTGTTCTTTCCTTTTGAGCAGTTTCTTTCCCTTTCACAATATCTATTGCACTTTTCAGATTTTATTTATTCTTTGAGCTTCTTACACTAGGGAGGCAATATATCTTAGACTATTTATTTATTTCTCCCTGAAATGTTGTAGTAATTTATAAAGGTGATTGAAACCAAAGTTATTTTAGTTTACATGTTAAAATAATTCTTTCACTAAGTAGAAAATTTGCTTTGGTGGTAAAATCTCCAAATCTCTGTCACATCTTTTGTGCTACTAATCCTGTCAATTAGAAATCCTTTGTAATAGATCATTTGTGGCTATGTTTTGGCACCCGGGCACACTGTGCCTGATGTTACTAGAACAGTTTTCAGGTGGTGCTCCTGATACTTTACATCTTAGCAGCAGAAAGTTTGAGTGAATGTTCCGCTAACTAGCCCCTTGTGAGTATCCTGAGGTAGATAGAAATATTTCTTGATTGGGCCCTGTTTTTAATGGTATATATACTTATTCTGCAGGGAGGGGTCACTTCCTTTCTTGTCCCATGCATATATCTATCTCCCTTTCCATGAGTAGACATATATTGTCATAAATCAGGGGACAGGCGCCTGGTATCAAAATGTTCAGAATGGCCTAATTCTAGACCCACTATCCAGCTCTACCACTATGAAGCACCCATTCCAACACTTGATTTGGTATCTTTGTTCCAATACTGGAGGTGATCTTTGGTGTAAAGCAGCTGGGCACATTACCTTCTAAAGCATTACCTTGCTTTCTGCCCTGTTCACTTCAGGGTAATTTTTTCCTGAGACAGGAAGTAGCTGGGGATGTAGCTCAGTGGTAGAGTACTTCCCTAGCAAGCACTTAAAGCCCTGGTTTCAATCCTGAGCCCTGGAAAAAAAATTCAAAATTAAAAACAATGTTTCAATAAGACATAAAATAGGTAGATAAGTTGCCTCATTTTTTTACAACCATCTCATAGATTTTCCAATTTCTTTGGACAAACTCCAACCCAGGAAATTAATACACTTTGGACTCAACCTGAAATAATGTATGAAGTATAGCAATTGGCTATTTTTACATTTTAGCATCTACAGACTGAAACATACTAATAGCAGAATTTAGTGTACAAGCTGATAGAAAACATAGGAAATTTTTCTAGGAGTATATTAGTAACATCTGCACACAACTGTTTAAGCCTATTCATTGCCTGTGAAAATCATTACCTCACTCTCTGCCTTGTTGCCTTCTAAGGACAACTTCAGGGTGTCATGTGACCTATGATTCTAATACTGTCAAGGATGCTTGCTTTGCTAGGATGTTGTTGTCAGTTGCCAAAAGAATTACCATCAAAATGATTACTTCACTCAAGATAAAGTCTTTTCTACTGTTGGTTTTTAGTGTGCTGTCTCTTACTGTGTATTTAAAACAATATATTTTATAGTTAAAAATGATAATAATGATGGTTAGGAGTATCCTCCATTCTCTGAATACATTTTGTTCCTGAATTTGGGATAATACATGGCTAGACTGTAGCTAGCCAAGTGTTCATCTGAAATGTGTATGAATCTCTTAGGTTCGTGAGCTCAGACATCAGTGGTTGGGATGGTAGGAGTTCGAGAATAAGACATACATATAGACATATCATTTACCTATTAACAGTATTCCCAAGAATAATAAAATGGCTAATATCCAACCAGTTCCAATTGTCTAGAAATATCTTTTTTTGTTGTTTTAAGAATCTGATATTTGGAAGCCAGTATATTGTGTGCCTTGGTTTCAAGATATCCTGCTGTCTTCACAGGACATTTTCTTTGTGGTTTTATGTCCAGAACAGCTTTTGTTCCTTTGTTCAGTGCAATAGCTGGGTATCTATGGCCAATGTAATACTTTGCACATAAGACACATGTATACATGCTCTGCTTTATGTTCCTGGCTTTTTGCAACTTATTTGGTATATGATGGGCTTCTGGGATATGGAACTTCAAGTCCAAAGTCAGTTGGATGCCGGTTGTATGTACTTTGCACAGCCATGGCAGGGGAAGAGATATCAGAGTTATCCGCCAGAGAGGCAGGAGTAAGTCCTCCTATTTTGTGGCGTGTCTTCATCATGCCTCAAATATTAAACATATGAAGTTAATATGATAGTCTTTTTTTAAAAAAGAAGACTTATTCTGAATAAGACACTGCCTGCCTCCAGAAAAATTAAAAATGGGTAGGGAGTGTGGAAAAGAATGGCACTTTTGAATTTTTATTTCAAATCAGGTATAAAAATTAGAATATGCAGACAGAACTGAAAGTTGAATCAGCTGAGGAGAATTAGAAGAAGAATGGTGGCAGTGCCCTGCCAAGTTTAGAAAGTATGACAGTCAAGTTGACCCAAAGAACAGTAAGACAGGACCTGTAGGAAAAGTCTAAGATCTCCAGAAGCTGTCTACAACCTTGCATCATGTCGTGTAGTGCACATCTTGCTGATCTAAGTTTCTCTTTAAAATTGTCTTCTGCCCCGGTCTATTGTGAATAGGTACCAGGGGCAGTTTCTACTTGCTCTAAAAGGGCAGCCCTAGTACTGTGACCCTTTGAGTTGCCTGGGCTCAGTTACCTACTTTGAGCTAAGAGAGACCCTAGAAGACAGAGGAGGACAAGAAAATGAAATGGCCAAGAGGAGGGAGGGTAGGAGGTGGAGAAAAGAGAAGAGATGGGGAAGCAAGAACGAGCTCGACATGTGCAGCGACAGGGAGAAGGAGGAGATCAAGCAGCGGGGCCCGGGCTGGGAACGGAAAGAATGAGGAGGAGCAATGTATTTTAGGGAGCAGGAATGACAACTGAAAAGAGAGAGCCCAAGGAGAGAAAACGAAAATGATACAGAAGTCCGCGTAAGGCAGGCCGTGCTCATTATGCAGCAGCTCGGAACGCCTACTTGCCCATCAGCGGTCATGTGAGGAAGTAGCGTGTTTGTGCACTTAGTGTCACCCTCTTGTCAGCCTTCCCTGGGTTTCTTCCCCTTCCTGTCCCGTGAGTCAACCCAATGCACATTGCTATTTTCCCCCAAGCAACCCAAATGCCTACCGCACTTCCCTTTGATTATCTAGGGTGCAAACTGTCCCCGCCTGACCCCATGGCTTTGTAACCAGTCAGCAAGATATCCCGCTCAGTGCGAGATAGACTCTTAGCAAGCTCTGACTTCTCAGCCAACTGAATTGAGATAATGGGTAATAGAAAGGCAATGGGTCATATGTCCTGCACTTTCGTCATTGTTGTTGCTAGTAGTGTTTGCTCTGATTTAAAAAAAAAAAATTGAGAGAGGAAGCTTTTTGCAAATTATTGATGCAGAGCAAAACTGTGGAGTCTTGGATCTAAGACTTAATCACAGGAACACAGAAATGGCTGTGCACGTGACTATAGATAATCCTTCCTGGGAAATGAATTGACTTCTACCCACTGAGGTTCTCTCCTTCTTTGACTTGTAGGTAGAAGAACGGTCAAGGCTCAACCGCCAGAGTTCACCTGCCATGCCTCACAAGGTTGCCAACAGGATTTCTGACCCCAACTTGCCCCCAAGGTCGGAGTCCTTCAGCATCAGTGGGGTTCAACCTGCTCGAACACCCCCTATGCTGAGAACTGTTGATCCCCAGGTACAGTCTCTATTTTGTTTCGCTGGAGATGTGTGTACACAGTAAAACTTGTTCAAGGCCTAGGGAATTGTAACATGGATTAGTGGATGGGGTAAACTAGATGTGATATAGAACTTATAATCATATACAAGGTGCTGCTGAATTTGAAGGGTAGAGGAATAGATAAAAAAGGACCTGCTCCACACTTAATTTTGGTTCAACTACAAAGTCACTTTTTGATGAATTGGCCTCTCTCAGAAACTATAGAGTTTCTGCAAGGTGAGGATAAGCAAACACAATCATTTGGTAATTATTAATAATTACCAAAACTAAAATTCACATAGAACAGTGGCAATGAACCTCTTAGAGCTTTTATGGGCATACAGCCTTCTGAGACACACATGCCATAGATTGGCCACCCCTGATACAGACCTTTGCAATATGAAGCCTTGTGTGCCTTAAGACTTTGGCTGGAGCCTGAAACTGGAAAAACATTTGATAGACTTGGTAAAATAAAATTGCATCTTCAGAGCCAGTGGTTCTCCAAGTGTAGTCACTGGATACCAGGATCAGCATTATCAATAGACTTGATAGAAATGCAGATTCTCAGGCCTCCTGCAGACCTACTAATCAGAGACATGGGGAGGAACCTGGCAGTCTTCCCAGGTGATTCTGCTGCACATCAGAATCTGAGAATCACTGTTGTGAACTACTTGGTAAGGAAAAGAGATGACCACTTTTAGCAAAGGGGAAAGTTTCTGGAAATTCTATAGGAATTTTAAATTATATCATTGCATATCCTAAAAATGAAATACATTGTGGAGATAGAGTATGGAATTCTATAGAACAATAAAGATGATACAGGTTTTTTTTTTCACCCAAATTTCTTAAATTTATTCCTGGCATCCACCTTCAATAAGACTTCCACATTATATTTTGAGGTCACTTTTGAAATATATAATGCTCTTTGTGCTGGAATTTTAAAAAGTAGCAATGAACTCAAGTATTCTTTATGTCTTCAATTTGCTTTCAATAGATGAGACCCAAGATTTTCTAGCATCAGCCCCTTAATGTATCTTCCCTTTGTTTTTATGTGTATTCTTTCATGCCTACATTTCAAAGAGACAGTTTTACACAAACTTCTTTTTTGACACACAAATATCCTCTTTATTAAACCCTTAACTTGGACTTTCTGGTGTACTTTTGTCCTGTAAAACTGTAGTGCTGGGGAAAACCACTTTATGAAAGTGACCAAGGAATGAACATGCAGACACCCAGTGCCGACTGATTAGCTGAACATTCACCAGGCACTTCAGTTTTTGTTTTTAGACTCTTTTAAAAGTAGGTTGTGCTTCATGCTATATACTTTAATGTGCTTTGTTTTAATAATATACTCACTATATTTAACATTATTTAATTTTAATATAAATTTCACTGCTTCTGCTCTAGTTGAGGTATAACATTCAGTAGAACTAGACTTTGAGGGTTTCCTTTGAATTGTAATTAATAACATTCCAATTGAAACCTCAGACTCAAGAGAATTTGATGGGTCCTTGTCCAAAGCAGATACAAAGTTAATGTTTGTTGAACTAGCACAATTTAAAAAGCTCTTTAGATTTTCCCCTGCCAAGATGTACTGAACACCTTCCATGGGCCAGGCATGAATCTAGGCATGGGGACACAGTGATGAGCATGACTTCCAAAACTCCTGTCTCCAGGGATCTGAGCTTCCCGAGGTAGGACAGATTTAACTCGTCATTAAACACTGTGAAGAGCCTGCAGCTTAATGGGAAAGGGATATCTTCTATCCAAATTTAAAGACTTCTCTGAAAGGCCCACAGTTTCACTGAAAGACTGCATGTCTTTAAATACCACAAGAGATATTTAACAATTTAGGCATATAGGCTGTGAGTGTAGAATAGCGGGGCTTCCATCCAGGCTCCAATGCATACCAGCTGTGCACTTGAGGGTGTAGCTTAACCTCTGTACCTTGTGTTGTTCATGTGTGCAATAAAGGAAATGGTTGTGTCCACATCATGGTGAATTCAGTGAGTTCACAAGAAGTCTCATATTTAGAGCAGTTCTTGTTTTACAGAGCAATAGTGCTCTGTAAACATTCGAGGATGAAAAGAAAGATGTTTATCACATTAGAAGAGAAATGCTAATAAAATGTATTGCTGGTCATTGAATATTGACCAAGTGTAGTTACTATTATTTTCATCACACTATTCTGGTGGCTTCTTAGCAGTCCCAAGTAAACCATTTAACTTCCTGCCAGAAACCCTGGTTCAGTCTTACACATTGCTCTAAATGGGAGATTCTGAAGTTATTAAAAGCATGCCATAGATAGCTACGTAGTCCAGTTCTCAGGCCCCAGGATGTTTTTCCTTTCAATTGATTGAGATCTTAGTGCATCTACTTTTGCTTCTAATAATGCTATGCTAATGTTGACTTGTGCTTAGATCCCACAGCTGGTGGCTGTAAAATCCCAGGGACCTGCCTTGACCGCTTCCCAGTCAGTGCATGAGCAGCCCACAAAAGGCCTCTCTGGGTTTCAGGAGGCTCTGAACGTGACCTCTCACCGTGTGGAGATGCCACGCCAGAACTCAGACCCCACCTCTGAAAACCCTCCTCTTCCCACTCGCATTGAGAAGTTTGACAGAAGCTCTTGGTTACGACAGGAAGAAGATATTCCACCAAAGGTAATGTTGCTATTTTACTGATGTATTTATATTATCGCCACCACCAGCACCACCACCACCATCATAATTGGTCATCACTATCCACATTACTGTAGACCTTCATAGTAATAAGAATGGGATAATGCCAATGTACCATTCTGTCTCCCTCTTCCTTCCCAAGCTAAGAGCTGGAATATCATTTATCATTTCTAAACTTCCTTTTTCCCCTGAGACTCGGGTAGTTTGACTGACTTTTAAGTATGTGTGCTGTATTCCAGAAGTAGAGCTCTCAATGCAAGCATCCTAGACTATTTTTCTATTCATACTACAAAACAAAATAATGGATATTTTCATTGGTGACTGAAGCTACATCTAAACAAATTGAAAACCTTCAGATAAAAAGGAAAAGGTTCATTGATTCTTACTGTTTAACCATACAAAGTAGAACTAGATTTCACGGATCCAGTAGGTACTATTACTCCTAGTACATTTTAGATGGCTTTGTGTAAGGAAAGCTTCTTTTAGGATGTCATGACTCAATTTCGGCCTCAGTTAACTACTGAAAATAAAAGTTCAGAGCAACAATCCAGGCTTCTCACTGGATAGAACAGTGCTGGGTTTTGAGGTCTTCTTTTGTTTTCATATGCCAGGCTATTATTGTTCTCCAGGTATGTCCTGGAGTGTGGCTGTGCATTTACTACGAGTAAGCTGTGTATTTTTCAAAACACTGAAGGCATTTTTCATTGGCTTCTTCCTGGTTTAGGAATCTCCTTTCTCCTGATCTCAGCACAGGACCACTGACAAATGGAATGTCCCACAATTTCCAAAAAATAATGTCATTATTTATTCCACAAAATAGTAATAGTTTTTCCTCAGTGATTTAGATATATTTTTCATCCTCTCAAAAGGACATTACACCAGTACCTCCATTATTCTGAACATGAACATAGCTGATAATTGCATTTTTACTGATGTCCTCCTTTTGTGGAAGTAGAATTTGTGGAAGCAGAATTATCATCAGAAAAAGATTTCTTAGGACCAAACTTCAATCTAGAAAATAAGGTAGACACAGCTTTCAGAGACTGAAAGCAGAAGCTGTTGGTCCATTCTAAAAACATACATGCATGCGCTATGATGCTAGGGAGGAGCTTCAGGTCAGTTCAGACATTTAGGTTTTCATAATTCATTAGGCTCTTCTCTACAAATACGTATGTTTACAAAATGAAACAGGAAAAACAGCACCATTTAATTTAAACAGGTGATATCATCCTGCTTCACTTCACTGATTCATCCTTATGTTGAAATAAATTATGTTAAAAAATTAATTTTCCAAACAAAGGGTACCACTTTACACCGAAAGTAACTGTCTGTACTAGAATTCATAATATAATTCTTTTAAATAATGTACTGCTTTGGTGTACTTGATTTTATTATTATTTTTTTTTTATTATTTAGTATTTGATTTTATTTTTTAAAAGTATCTAGTATTTTTTAAAAAATCTTTTGAATTCAACCTTAGGCTTCTCCCAGCTAAGCTAATATTGCATTTTGTAACTGCCCCTCATAGTCTTAATGACACTTACTTGGGGTTTTTGAAGAGCCTTCCAGTATTTTCAGCATTAATATTATTTTGTGATGAATTTGCTAATTGATTACATTTTGGGTTTGGGGATTTTAAGTAGCATTTGCAAGTTGACTAGAAATATGCAGGATTTATTGTAGTGGATTCTCTGAGCTCACTGGGTTGAGACTGAATGTCCCAAGTTCTAGCCTGACATCCCAGTTTCTCATCAGATTTTATGTTTTTAGTTATCATGGGAGTGAAAAATGAAAGTTGGCTTTATCAGAGTGGTTCTTATTTGATGCAACTTCTAATGAGGTAATACCCCAAAGAGGGTTCTCATATCTGTCACTCTTGTTTCCCAGAAAGAGAAGTTAATGTCTTATCACTTAGTAAAGCAAAATTATTAATGCCTTTAAGACATAAAATGACCCTGCTTAATGGCTGTTGAGTGTGGCTTACTGCCTTCTACCACTAGACTCTTGTTTGGTTTTTGCTTAGGGAATTTAATATTTCTTCAAGGACTGAAAGAAGTTCTTTCATATTTCAAATTGCTTTTGTCACTTCATCAGAATCTCCTAAAAGAAGTAAGCTTTTCAGGCAGTCGCCTCTGGAAGCTCTTTCATGGAAAATACTTCTCAATTCTGCTTTTGCTCCAGGTGCCTCAAAGAACAACATCTATATCCCCAGCGTTAGCCAGAAAGAATTCACCTGGAAATGGCAGTGCTTTGGGACCCAGACTAGGATCTCAACCCATCAGAGCAAGGTGAGGGAGAGAAGAAGGAAGAATCCCCACCAGCTATTGCCGTGCTTTTCCTCAAAAGTGTCTGTGCTCCGAATTCACTTCGAAAGCATGCTGAGTCGCCACCTGGACTGTCGGTTTCCATGGACTCGAGCACATGCTTCCAATAGCTTTTAGAAATCTGTGTGCAATATACACTGAATGAATGAATGAATGAATGAATGAGGCCGTCTAGAAGACCAATCAAGTATACTTGGACTGACCGTTTTTAAAACCTGGGGTAAAATGCAAACATAAATCTGGTGCCAATACCTTAAACCATTTACTTCAGAGACCATTTGATGGAATCAGTAGAAAAATATAGGATGTTTTGGATGATTTTTATCAGGTCAAAAAATATGCCCTGGGAATGACTGAGATAGTAAAAAAACAATTGCCAGGGAAATAGTGACTAGTTACCGAGCTTTTGAAACTTGCCAAGTACAGGAAGACCAGCTCTGGTGGGAAAGTCATGTCTTTGCGTTATGCAGGTCTCTGAAATGCCCCCTGCTGCTGTGTGCTCTCCTTCCCGGATTTTCCATCATCGATGTACATTTTTACAGATGGGCAGTTGCATTCATTCCCACTGGTTGGTGTAGCGCCCCCTAGAGAAGACAGAAAGTAAAGATCTTTACAGTCTGAGCTGGTTTGATGTGGTAACAGATGCTGTTTGCTGCTACCATTGCTGTCGCTCATCAAGCTTCCCTCAGATTTTTCACGATGACTACAGTCCTTTTTAGGATCCACTAAAATAGCAAATGGCCTCTGCTAAGGCTATAAAAAGAATGAGCTTGGGCAAGCTGAGTTTTTTCTCTTCATTGTGTTCACAGTAAGAAACAGCGCCTCCAGAGAGAGAGAGAAGAGAGAGTATGTAAAAGAAGCTTATAGTTATTTGTACATATCTTTAAAATATAGAATGCTTTTGATGTTAACACTTTAATCTTCTTCTTCACGTGAAAAGCCATAGGAAGGGGTCACTCCATGAAAAACACAGAACTATACCAAGAACACAAACCCCTTTAGGGCAGAGATGTTAGCCCATTCTGAGTGAATTACCAGTTCCAGGACCCTCTGAATGAACCAGTTTTTTCAGTGGCTTGTCAGATTTGGGCTGGGCTGGTGCCCTAGACAGCTCTGAGGAAGACTGGCATGTGCTGTGAGCAGGGAACCAGAGGAATGTGAGCTCTGGATTCCCAGCTGAACTTTATCAGTCCTTCTTTTCATGCAGAGATAAGGCTCTGGTTACCAGCACTTTTTGCTCTTTTGAACTCTGCCCTTAGGGCTCTGTTCATTAGATCAGTAGCTTAGAGTTGCAGTTTAGATCAAGCATTATTTCAACTTGAAGTATTCTTCCTCCTGTCAACCAAGAAGAATTACTATTATATAGTCAAATAAAAAGAACCTTTTTATTTCTTCTGAACTGCAATTTTAATAACATTAGAGCCTAAGGTAATTGGTATTTGATGATCAGTAGCTTAGAAAATACAAACTTTTCCCTTGGGACCATTTAAATACTGTACTTTGTTCAAAGAATGCAGACTTTGTGGGAGTTAGAAAGAGAGCTAAGAGATAATAATTTACAATGAATAAAAAAGATCAGGGTGGGAAGAATCCCCACTTCTATAAGTGAGACAGTCCTAGAGAGCATCACCATCACCACATGTCTCCATGGGACCAACATTTAAGGTGTAAAGAAAACTCTGAGCTCCAGACTGTATGACATTTATGAAAATCTTTAAGTTTCAAGTTGCCATATAGAAACAGCTTCTGTTCACCTTTGCTGCATAATAAGCTGGCCAAGAACTTGAAACAATGTCAGTTTATTACTTCTCACAACTCTAGGGGTTGGCCAGGAAGTTTCCTTGGTCTCTCCTGGGCTCGGTAAGCTCACTGGTGTCTGCTGTACCTCTTAACGGCCAGGCTCTTCCACCCCTACTTCTTTGCCCCTTAGCCATTACAGAACAGCATTTCAAGAAAATTTCCAGCAATGCAGTTTTTGTAGCCTTCACTTATATTGTCTCAGTTGATGCCCCACTGGCCACTCCAAATTTCTTGACCTCTCCTTGAGTCATGAAAGGAACCACACAAGGAAGTGGCCATCGAGAGATGTGATTGGCAAGGGCCAGTGCTGTGACAGCCTCTCTACCTTCTGTGGGCCCCAAGGAAGTCCTCATAGCTCTTTGTGTACCATTTGTCAGATAATCATACATCTATTTAAAGAAAAGAAAAACCTGTTTTGCGGGGCTTCTCAGCTACACTTTCTATACTTTGTCAATATTCTTTTTTTTCTCTTTCCCAGCCCAGTCTTTCTTTAAAGTGATTCTCAAGGGAAATTAGAAAATCAGCAAAGCTGACATAGATTCCAAGAAAAATTGCAGAGCTAAAAAGGGACAGATTCAGGATGTTTTGTTAGTTCTAATTCATTTGCTAAGTTCATCTAATATATATTAGAGACCTGCTATCTCCATGGCTGCAAATTGCCCTGGGACCCACTGACTCCAGCCACGACTGCCTGACTCCTTGGCGCATGAGTCATGCTGCCTCTGCTCTTCGGGGCTACAGGCGTTCCTAAGAGAAGGCAAAAATTATATATCTTGGCTCACTTTCTTATTTTGCTTTGGGATAAATTTGTAAATTAATTTATTTAAATACAGACTTCCTTTGCTTTTTCTGTGGCAAACTTAGGGATCTCAAATCTCAGATGTATTTCAACACAGAAGGATTTTGGGTCCCCAAGTCACCACATGGAGGAGGACCACCAACAAGAGCCATTCTCCCTGTGCATATTATGATGTGGGTGAGAAATAAACCATGTGCCAGTGTGATATTTTTAGAAAACAGTGTTTAAATCAATAATAAATTACTTAGCATGGAAGAAGACTGTTGTGCCCAAGTACCTATAATGTGAGAATAAAAGCAAAGCTTTACCCTTCTGAAGACCCTTCCTTCTCCTAGGAATAACTCCATTATCTCACTGTCATAATATCTAAACTCACTATACCTTTTTTTTTCTTTTTTTTTTTTTTTTTGCGGTACTGGGGATCGAACTCTGGACCTTGCACTTGCCAGGCAAGCGCTTATGCCACTGAGCTATACCCCAGCTCCACTATACCAATTTTAAAAAGCCCTATGGAGAGCATGTTTTTAAAAAAGACACAGTATTGAGTAAGTAGCTATACAGATTGTTCAAAAAAGGGTTAGTTAATGGTAAACCCCTGGCAGATCCCTGCCTTCTACTTGATTTGGGGCAATTTGTTATTTATTTATTTATTTTTTAAATTCCACTGGAGCATTTATGTACATTTGTATATTACAAATATTAACTATTTAAACCATACATCAACTCTGTGAGACAGGGCCTATAATTACCCCCATTTTATAGGCAGGAAAACTGAAATAAACAGAAATTAAGCAAGCTGCAAATGCGACAAATTCAGTAAGTGGTAAAAACTAGCCTTACGCCAAACCTACCCTCTTAAGTGCTACTACACGCTAAGCAGGTAGCTGACACTGCTGTTCCATTTTCCCCAGGGAAAGGGCCCCCTGACTTGGTAGTGAATACCGCACTATTTTTCTTCTACCTAGCTGCTCTGTGGCTTATGAGTCCAGTGACAGCTCCTCCTAATCATGAGGCTCCTTATCCTGTGACCCTAAGTTGTAGAGATTGTTTACCCATAGAACATATTTATATCTCAAACATCCAGTCGAGCTGGAACTCGGTGTCATCACATCCTTTGTAGCGGTCCCTTTTCAGATGGCCAATGTCTGGGTGATAACGCAGAGCCATGACCTCATGCAGCTGCTCCTGGCCTGGATCAGTGAGCACTCCCCACCTGCTTGTGGACTCCCAGGCAACTTATTCTGTCAGGGTGAACACTTGAGTTTAAACATTTGATTTGATCATTTAAAAATATTGTATTTAAAATCCCAGACACTTTAATATTTAACTTGGATTCATGTGTTCTTTTATAGCAAATTAAAATTTGATCAACCAAGTACATTCAGAGTATGAAAAGATTTAAATTAAGCTAGAAAGACCCAGGCAAAATCTAATAACTCAATGCTTAATTTTTAAAAGTAATTTGCTGTCCCATCCCCAACCTATCTTCTTATGACTTGTTTCTTCTCACTGGCTGTGTCATCAAAGAACAAAGTAAAGTCAATTTTGGCAGCCAGCCAGCTAATTATAAACTTGGCCCAAGTACTTGGGCATGAAATCACTTTGTAATCCTCATTTTGTTTTGACTTTTTATGTGATTCAAGTGGATGGAGTAATTACCACATTTTTACTTTACTGTGTGGCTTATAGACCAAACAATATTATCTGCAGGATGACAAATATTTGAATTAAAAGTTAGCATGTAAAGAAATCTATTCGGATGTTTTCAAGTTTTTGCATGTTTGGATCATAGTAAATTCTGTTAATATGTGAACAAAGAAAATCTACAATTTAATAGAATTCTTCTGAAATTGAGCCCCTCTAAGAGCATTTAAGTTGGACACCTTGGCCCCAAGGCCAGGCCACACGTACATAATAAGGAAGAGAAAAATGTGATCAGTGTGACAGTTTCCCAAATTACTCATGTTTTACTAAAAACAAAAAACACTAAGGTAGAAAAGGCTCTGTAAAGTTTTCCCTATTCTATGTATGGTTACATAGAAACTAAATACTTCTTTTAGTCTCCAGCAGTAAAAATAGCAACCTATTAAGATCAGCACCCACACTGGTGCACTCCAGTGGGGAGGACTTGTGCTAATGAGGCCCAGGTCAGGGACTTAATGCCCCTGGGATCCAATTAGCTTCATGCAGAAGGAGGCTCTGAGCCCCAAAAGATGTATGCTCATCCCATCAGGTTCTGCTACTACCTGTGCTTCTTTTTTATGCCAGAACACCCTAGCCCAGGGCTCATCATCTAACATGGCAGCAGCCTCCTAGCTGGTCTGCCTGCCTCTTTCCTAGCCAGGTGTGCATAAGCCTGCCGTGGCAGGTACATTCTCTGCCATGTTTAAGTGGCTGGTATTGTACCGCCTGATTTTTCCTTCAGCTCACTTCATTCTCCCACTGATTCCTAACACAGGCTAGGTACTGTATTCTGTGGGTGTCCTTTCTTCATCCACATACATCAGGACAACCCCAGCCTTCGTCTTTACCCAGGCCACTTCCAACCTTCCCGCATACCGCTCCAGAGCCCCCTCAGGTCCTTTTCCTTCTTAACACCACCCTTGACCACTGTTTGCACAGACATGTGAAATTTTTGGGGGGGAACTGAAGATGTTGGAAATGGAGGAAGCTGATGCTCGATTTGATTTTCTGTCTCAGCAACTGGATAGGAATAGATTTTCAGGTGTCAGTGAATTATCCCCCCCAGCATTGTGTAAATCTAATGGACAAAAGACCCAACATCAGTTAGCGGTAAATTAAAAAGAAAGAGCTCTGTAGACGCTTTAAGAATGCTACTTCTTTACACACAAAATTAGAAAACTTCAGCAACTGCCTCCCACCACTATCGTTTAGATGTCTCCTTTTCAGATACGGCTCCCCTCATAGCCCAAAGTATGAAGCATGAATGAAATGGGCTGTGTGTATTTGGCTAAGCTCACAGAGGGCACAAACTGTATCATTTTCGTGTCTCAAATGCCTGATAAGAGCCTGTTGTAATACAACTGAATAAGTGAATAAATACTGTTAGTTGCAGAGTAGCAAAGATATGAAGAAGAATCTTCCAAATTTTCTAAAATATGGGGTCTACTAGCCTGCTAGGAAACTAACTTGCTCCTGAATTAACATTTAATAATAATTATTCAAACACATCCCTTTGATAGTAGATAAAAGTGTAGACTTCCTGCAAGAAGATTATAAAAACCCCACTTGCTACACAAGCAAAAGGACTTGATTAAGCAATTCACAGGGAAGGGATTATAAATGTGAATAAAAATCATTCTTCATCAATACCAATTTTTAAATGGCACTAAGTAAGATAAATTTACCAAATTGCTCCTAATAAAATCTGATGAGAATTTAGAGATGGATCATCACACATACGTCAGTAAGATGTGGTGATGCTTTTAGACACCCACTCATATATGTGCGTACATGCATACTCCAGCTCATGCCCTCAGACTCAAGAATTATAATTCCAGGAAACAGATACCTGGTTGAGCATCAGTGTGAAGACAGATGGTGATTTCAGTGTTGTCTGTCACAGCACTGTATGGAGTAGCTTAACATCTAACAGAAGAGGAATAGTCAGACCAGTAGATCTGTACAGTGGTTTACTATTCAGCCATTACTGCTTTCGGAAGTATAAGACAGTGCTCACAGTGTGGTGTTAAGGAAGGGACTGAGGGAGTAATGAGCAAAACGGAATGCATAATACACTTCTAAGTATTCAAAAGAAAAAATGCTAGAAAATAATTTACCAAATAGTAAAATATAATTAAATATCTTCTGGCTTGGGGATTATATGTTACTTTCTTATTTTTATCTTTCAATGTATTTCAGGTTTCTTAAAATGGTCACAGGGAAAAAGTGTCTAGAGAAAGTCCCCTTTTAAAACTTACCATCTCGGAACTAGTGTTTTTAGTGTTTTCCTTCAAAAATTGTTTCAGGAGTTCATCTCCTGCATATCCAGTACCTTGCTAGGAACACAAATGGGTTGCTGGATTAGATAGTTCTAGTTTTAATTTTTTAATGAATCTGCATACTTAGTACATAGACATCCCCACCAGCAGTGTGCAAGGTTTCCTTTTTTCGCATCTTTCTCAGCACTTGCTCTTTTTGATAAGACTTCTAACAGTTGCAAGATGATACTTCATTGTGGTTTTAATATGCATTTGTCTAATAATCAATGAGTTAAACATTCTTACCTATGCTTATTAGCCATTGGTATATCTTCTTTTTGAGAAATGTCTATTCCGTTCCTTTGCCTCATTTTTAATCTGGTTGTTTTCTTGCTATCAAGTTCTTCGAGTTTATATTGTGGGTATTGACATCTTATGAGATGTATGGCTTGGAAAATTGGCAAGATTTTAAGCATGTAATGAATGTGCTCTGCTACCGGCGCAGCAACCCTGATCTCCGGAGAACAGAGCCTGTCTTGGAGAGCCCCTTGCAGAGGACCAGCAGTGGCAGTTCCTCCAGCTCCAGCACCCCCAGCTCCCAACCCAGCTCGCAAGGAGGCTCACAGCCTGGCTCCCAGGCAGGATCCAGTGAACGGACCAGAGTTCGAGGTAAACCATCCTCTTACCTTTCCCTGGCAACATCACCTGGGGAGGAAAACATGAGCAGGGAAAGAGGGCTACTTTCTGACTGTGGTGTGGTCACCTTGTGTGACAGCAAAGAGCCTCTTAGCTGCTTTCAGCCTTGTCTCCTAAACAGATTGGGTCACATGCAGGTGACATCAATGTGAACAAAATCCTTTCTAATCTCAGATACTAGTTTTTTCCAGGGAGATTACCAAGTGTTCTTCTTTGAAAGTATAATTACCAATCACCTGAATTTCCATTTCCAACTCATTGTTTGTTTTCAGAGTTTCCTGTACTACCAAATGTCCTGTTCCTACTATGCCAATCGTCTCTTTTAGTATTCTGAGCACAATTCCTAACTGTATGTGTTCCTCATTCTTGAAATTTGATGAAGATTAATGCAGTATAAATATACCTGAGGAAAGAAATAAAGTCTTTGACCTAAAAAATACATTTGATTCTTTAATCAGATAGATAAAAATTAGCTGTTCCAGAAATTTAAGTCAAATCATTCATTCATTGTTGTTTAGTTTTCATTAGAGGGAAAACCCATGAAACCCATTAATATTTTATCAGCAATTATGCATAGCAATACATTGTTTTTAGCTACAACCACTATGAAAGTCAGCATGGAGATTTCTCAAAAAAAAAAAAAAATAGAAATTCCCTTCAACTCAGTTATTCCCTAAGTATCTCCCTGAAAGAATATTATAGTGATACATGCCTACCAGCACAATTCATAAGAGCTAAATCTTAGACTGAATTTTTTTTTTTTTTTTTGCGGTACTGGGGATCGAACTCAGGACCTTGCGCTTGCTAGGCAAGCACTTATTCCTCTGAGCTATATCCCCAGCCCCTTAAATTTATCACTTTTTTTTTTTTGGCAGTACTGGGGATCGAACTCAGGACCCTGCGCTTGCTAGGCAGACGCTTATTCCACTGAGCTATATCCCCAGCCCCCAGAGCTAAATCTTAGAAGCAGCCTATATGTCTGTCATTTAGACAAATGGCTAAAGAAAACATGGCACCTATACACAACAGAGTACTACTGTGCTATAAAGAAGTATAAAATTGAGTCATTTGTAGATGCAGCTTGAAACCATAATGTTAGTGAAATAAGTGAGACACACAAGCTTAAATACCACATGGTTTATCTTACATGAGAAAGCCAAAGTATAAATATATTAAAGAGCAAATTCAAAGATAGAAAAAAAGGAAACAGTGACATAGACTTTCTGCAAACAGGAAGGATGGAAGGTGGAGGGAGGGGAGAAAGGAAAGGGATATAAGAAAGAATTAAGGTGCGTAATGTCCATGTATCAAACTCCCACAGTCAAAGTGGTCATTATACTGCAAACACATCTCATAAATTAAAACATTTACTCCTTTTGAATCATCTGCTTCAGAAGATAATGTTGCTTCCAAATGATAGAGTCTAGTAATTTTTGAAGTGCACCTTGATAATATACTTATAAACTATGATGGAAATCTCCAGTTCTTTATTCTTCCTTGGCCTCTTCAGTAGACAAAATCATAACAGTTCTATTAGGACTATTGGGACTACTAACCTCCTAATAGTCCTATTAGGTTTCAAGTAGTAAGTAAGATCACCATATGTCCATTTTGAAAAGCTTGACATCTAGCATGTGATGTCCTTGTCTATGACTTGGGACATGGACTGGTTCATTTCTACTCCAGTATGAATTCTGCCATGTTGGTGATACTTCCCGTAGTTATGTATGTCTTTATACCTCTGAGCCAAATACTCCCCCACTCCCTTACCTTTTTAGGGCAAATAAAGCTCTAAAACAAGCTTTGTATGTATATGTGTGTGTGTGTATATATATATATATATATATATATATATACACACACACACAAAGCTTTGAGAATGCAAAAATTTATACATATATATATATAAATTCTTGCATTCTTTCCTTTGATCCCTAGTTTTAAGTTAAGAGCATTCTGGTATGCCTGGTATGTCCCTAATTAGGAACAACTGCTTTAAAATGAAACATCTCTCCTTCTTTCTCCTCTACTGGTAAACTAATAACCTATATGAAGCTGTTCACTCTGCAGCTGCGGGGACCACTCACTTCTTGCTCTGTACCTCTGTTCCAGGGCCCTTTCCCTTTACCACAAATACCCTTCCTGCCCCTACTTCATTTTTTCTTTCTTAAAGCACTCAGATGTCATTCTATTCCCATTGTAAGACCATCAAGCAAATAAGATTTTATTTTTTCTCACCAAAATCCATCAAAATAATATATCCTGATGAATAAGTAGTAAAAGAAGAAACCAAGCATAGACCCTTAATTTGAAGCTGATTTAGTGTAGTGACTGGGAATAAAAGTTTCAGAAATCAGAAAGAAACCCAGCTCAGTCTCTAATTGTCATCATAACCTCAAGCCACTTCTGTCATCTTTCTAAATCTGTAAAAGAGGAAAATAGTACCACTCTGGTGGGTTGGAGCAAAGAAGAAATGAGGTGGTTGTCAGAGAAAGCACAGTATGCATCAGAAACCTCTCAATATCAATGACCCTTCGGTAAATGGTAGTAGGACAGGTTACTCGCTACAGTTTGTCTTATTGTTACTAGTGGCTTCTGGGTTATAAGCCTAAATGCATCTCCCTCACTTTGTTTGCCTGAACATTGATTAATTTTCCATGAATGTGCTTGGGGATTTGGCTAAGTGAATGACGTGTACACCGAGTAACCCTGAAGGGATGAATCTTCACAGACAACTCACCCAGAACTCCTCTGTCAGCACTCTTTGATGGTCAATGTCTTTCTTGGCCCTCTATTTTTCCTTTAGCTAACAGTAAGTCAGAAGGATCACCTGTGCTCCCCCACGAGCCTCCCAAGGTGAAGCCGGAAGAATCCAGGGATATTACCCGGCCCAGCCGACCAGCTGTGAGTGCTTTTCTCTCTGAGTTTGAAACTCCTAATTTACCAGAGAACCCACAAATTAAAGTAGGTGGGGATACACTCATTATTATAAACAAAACTCTTTGATAGTATTAGGAAAGAGGTCACACCTGATTAGGGAAGAACTGAACAGATCTTGGGTTGTTTATTCTGCCTTTGAATTATTTTGTAACCATTAGCACCCCTTCGTAGAATAAAACAGGAAGAGAAATAACTCAGATCATTCCATAATTTTGCCTTAGCAACTGTGGCAAAAGATGTTAAAACTGGCAGGACACTTGAACCTGTCCTATTAAATTCTCTGCCCTTCTCTAATATTATTTTCCATATAAATTAGCACAACTGTTTTTCTGCTACTCTTTATGCCTTTAGGAACTTCCGGATCTTTTATAGGATGAAACTTGATAAACGTAGTGTCCCGGGGGCCTGGCAACTTGAAATCCAGCTTCACTGCTGTAAATGATGGACCCAAGTAGCTTTAAAAGTAGCTTAGAAAAGGATTAAGAGCATGCAGGCTGAAACTGAAAAGTGGAAAATTAATTTGGGATGAGTCACTGTCCACTTATTTCATTTTCTGAGAATCATTTCTATAAAAAAATGCATGTACAGCCTTTTCGATTTACTCTGTCCTTCCTGTAAAGTTAGGAGGTATATTAAGTAAAAATGAAGAGAATTCACCTCATTCTGGGTTGAACTTCTCTTTGTCCTTTTGTCTTTATCAATTTTGTACTAACAATTCCAATTTTGTGTCTAACCTACTTCTTTTCTTCTGGCTTTTCCTCTTCTGTGGATTCTTCTGGATTGGGTTCCTCTTACCTCAGAGCTATAAGAAAGCTATAGATGAGGTTAGTATCATCTCTTTTTGGTCAAACTTTCACAATATTAAATATTAAACTGATTTCCTGCTGTTGAATTTAGAAAAGGAGTCCAGTGGAGTCACAGGTTTAAAGCCACTCAGGCCTTGTGAAAACTCCTAAATGCATAGAATCTGATAACTGTAGTTATGGCTTGAAGGCTGTGGCTTTGCTGAGGACCACTTAGGTGAAATCTGGTGGGAGAAGAACCCTTTCAGCAAGAGCCAGCTTGACATGCTCAGACTTACCCATGTAAAGCTTCCCAATCCTTCCCTCTAGGTGAATATGTTGCCTTTCCCCTGTTCCAGTCTGGCCAACAGCAAATATTGGTGATTATTAATGGCACAGTTTCTCCCTCCAGCCCCTTCCCATAGCAAACCTGTATTCTCCAGCTCTCCTAGGAGATGGATTTCAGCAGTTTTACACAAAAGAAAAGAGACATCTTGCTGGAGTCCTCCAAATGTATAGTATGTAATTTGTGAACAAGGACTCACTGAGTATTGTTAGACTAATTTTGTGGCACATTAACAGTAGCGTCAGTAGCAGCATCCACTTGAGTTAGTGAACCCTGGTGAGTGAGGTGACTTTATTCCTTTATCTGTAGAGACATTTTTCCATTAGAAAAATATATGGCTTTGTCAGTTGTAAGGTAGCTTGCTAAGAAGGATGGCTGCTTTACTGCTGTTTGTCAGACCCGCATGAGTATACATAGTGAAATTTTTTGAACAACCAGGCCTTGAGAAAAGTCCTAAATGCATGGAATCTGATGACTAGTTTTGGTTTTATGGCTGTAGCTCTGCAGAGGACTACTTTTTTGACATTATATGGAACAAGCACTGACTTAGCGGGACAGCAAACAGCATTAAAATCTTGGCTTCCCTAATAAGTAGTTGGCTAGTACAAGTCTCATAACCTGTCTCGGCCAGGATTTCCTCCTCTGTAAAATGAGGATAAGTACACCTGCCCTGCCTCAATGACAGGATGTTTAGATCACTCGAGGTTATGTGTGCAGAAGCATTTTGTGAACTATAAAGTGCCACAGAAAGCCAGGCTGTTACCATGATTGGTAAGGTTTGGGCCAGAGGCATGGAGCTTTTTTTTTTTATTGCAGGTGGGAAAAGCATGTTTCTGTGCATCTGGTTTTTATTTCGCTTTCATCAATGAGCCTCACTTTCTGAGAGTTTGACCACCTCCCTGTACAGAGTGATTTAGAAAGTTATTTACCTAGTTAAACAGATTATTATTCATAAGGGGATGAGACTCTGCATGTCTGCAGTGTACGGAGAGTATTTGTAGAAAAGGAAGGGGGTTTTGTAATCACTCTGTGTGAGGGCCTTGCTTGTCCCTTTTCCTTATAATAACAAGAATGGTGAAGTTCTCACTTTTTTAATCAATTTTCTCCCAGAACAGCTGAAGAAAGAGATAATTTTCTGATATTTTGGATGCCAGTAAGATGGTTGTATGTGTGCATAACACAAGGGAAATTTGATGAGTCCAGAAATTGGCACGAGAGTGTCACTCACGAAGGAAAGGGCTGTAGTAGATCTCAGCTGCTTAACCCTGGATATTTTAAGCTTTGAAGAATTGCTTTATTTGTTTTGGTGGACTCCACCGCACCGAACAAAGAAGAAAGGTGACAAGAGCCGTAGTTATAAACACTTGAAGTGGTGTGAGTTGCATGGTGCTGAGGAGCCCTGTGTGGCTAGAAGAACCCCTCCAGGTGATGCTGACAACCTTCCCTCACAAGCATCCCTGATAAACCACTGAGAACATGGGATGCACTGGCTTTCCCTAGCCCTGTGGTTCTCAGCCAGGATGATTCTTTCACTGATCTTCCCTTAGCAGATATTTGACGAAGTCTGGAGCCAGTTTAGTTGTCAGAACTGAGGGTAGAAGGCTGTGCTACTAGCACCTTGCACATACAGTAAAAGAGTGCTGCTAGCCATCCTACAGTACATAGAATAATGAAGATTTATACTTGAATATCAGTCATACCACAGTTGAGAAACCATAAAGTAAAGCTTTCTCCCTTCTCCATTGGTGGCTTTTAACATGGACTGCATCCCCCTTGGTGACTAATTGCCATTTAGATAAGCCAGTGTTGAAATGAAAAGTCTTAAAAATCTTTCTGAAAATGTGTGGCTGGTGATTGGTAGTTTAATATTTCAGTTTTTCATAAAAATCTGTCTGGGGAGTACCAATTAATTTTGCACCTTCTAAGGGAATATGAGATTTTGCAGAATAGTCTATGATTATTTAATACAATGTTTGAAAATAAATCTGTTCTACTTTAGCACAATTAAATGTGTGACATGAATATTACATGCATAAGCAAACATTGTGCATATCACTATTCCTTTGTTAGTGTGCAGGAGTCTGAGAAATTATGCAGTACAACCATAGTAGATGGTACTGAACTTGAGGAATAACTAGTCTAACTCTTTTTCCCTCACTTGAAAATAAGGAAACTAGGTGATTTGCTGGGTGTCATTTTTTAGGTTTCCTTAAAAAAAATTCTACTGATACATAAGGAAAAACCCAGCTTAAAATTCTTTAACAATATAATAGCTCAAGAAAGTAAACTAGAATTTGAATAAGCTATATTTTGAAAAGCAGCACCCTTTTAGAAAAGTTATGTGCATAATTTTCAGATAACTAAGCTCTTTTGAATGAAAAATCACATCAAGTTCAATCTAAAAAGTGTTATATCAAAGAAACCTTTGAATGCAACAAGCCTCATATCTTCACATTTGCTCTGGAGTCAAAAAAAAAAACTTACCATTTTGCTGTATTTCTCTTTTAGTAATACATTCTCAAATATTTCCATGCTAAGTGGAAGTTTTATTTCCCCTTTTTAATACTTTTTAGATTCAGGCTTAGACAGCCAAGCAGTAAATTGCCAGAGAGCTCATTATATGGAGAAAATTGTTATTGTTAGAGAATAAAATATACAAAAATGAATGTGAGCATGTCTACTTTCTATAACTTTGCCACTGTAAATTTCTCCAGAGTGGATGGTTAAGAAACAGAACTTCAGCTAAACACATAGGTTATTGGCAAATGAAGATTAACTTTCTTTGGGGTTACTGCTTTTGAGTTACTCATTATTGTTATCTTGAAGTATTCATATATGTCACATCCTCCCAAACTAATACCAATTAAACATAAGACTAACCTGTAATTATTCCTAATGTTCCAGCAGAGAGCTTTTAATATTACAGAAACAAAAAGTTCTGATTAAACTTGAAATTATAAAGCAGGTTAAAACTTTAAAATGTTTCTGAATACTGGGCAACATTTAGGAAAATGTAGGTCATTTTTAAGATGTAAAAGTTTCCTTAACTCATTGAGCTATAGACTAATATATTTCTAAATAATTTGGGGGTGTTTTTAAAATTTTTGAAATGCCAAAGTAAGGAAAACCAAGCCCTTGGGGAAAATATATCATTAGTTTAAATAAGTCATAGATGATAGTATTATATTTTACTCATTATTGAGAACAAATTATTTTAAACCATATTCTCTCTTTAACTGTTAATAAAATATAATTTAAATGATGAGTAACATTTTAAATCCCAATTATATTCTTTGATGAGACTTACCATGGTCTTGACATATAAAAATCAAAATATAAAATAAATTTTCTGATTTGTTTTTATTTTACTCACTTTGAAGATTATAATATCCTTTCGTAGCCCTAACAAATACCTGGACATATGTTCCTTTTCTGCTCAAGTACAACCTTCCCTCCACTTCCGCTTCCATCCGGTGAAGAGAAGCACAAGCAGTTACCCAGAATAAATAAATACAAACCCGGAACCTGGGGATTGGCTTGGCCTATTTTGCCCCATTGGTTAAGAAACCAGAAATAACTTTACATAAAATTCTATGTGACAGTTTTCCTCTTATTTTATAGTATACATTTTATGTAAACACCATTCAGCCTTTTTAATAAAACTCTTATTTTCATTTTCATAAATGGATTATGTCCACTGAGACTGAGGCCAGGCATTTGAACCAACGTGTGTGCATGGAAAAGCCCCAAGTGCATTTGAGAATAAAATGCATGGTTTGAATATCAGAAACTTCCCTTTTCCAAGGGCTTCAATTCAGTTGACATTTAGGACATTAAGTCATCACTGCTTTCCCTATTTTTATGAAATTGGAGAGAATTCAGTTATTGCCTTCTACTTCCTAAATTTCAGTTGAAAGATCTGACGTGTTTCCTCCCCTAATCTTAACCAAAATAGCTGTGCCTGACATGTACGTGGCACTAGAAAAACATGATTGTTTGCTTCCTTTCAGAATAAAATTATAATTACTATGTAAACTGTACCTATTGATCACAGTTTTTCTCCTAGCTAAGTGGATAGACTATTTAACACCCTGTAGGACACCTTGATGAATTTCATAGCTGGTGACTTGGACAGATATATTTCTGGATTGAATAAAGAGAGAATATGGACATAAGAAAACTGTAGGATTTAGCATTTTTCAATGAGTTTCTTTCTCCCTCATCCCGTCTCTCACTGAATGCTCTGATTCCCACATGGGTCACTAAATAGGGAGAAATGGTAAGACTGATATCGAATTGCTTTTTCCTCATCTGCATGCTGTGTGCCATGGGCAGTTTAACCCATGCAAATTAGAGCGGCCATGCTTTTGCAGAACTGCTTCCCTCTGCCTTGCTCTGAAAGCATGGTAGTCAGATATTCAGCACACTGCCTGCAATGTGCCTGGTGATTCCGTACCACATCATCACATCCATAAGGCTAAAGGTTTCATCATACTCATGGAAAACTGAAAAATTATCTCTTCCTTTGGGTGTTTGCACATTCATTTCAGTGTTCTTTGCCAGGGCTTCTATTACTCCTCCTCCAGCGACTGGAATTTAAAACTTAAGAAAATGAAACACCTACCTATCATTTTGGAAGAGACTCTCTCTCTCTCTCTCTCTCTCTCTCTCTCTCTCTCTGTCTCTCTGTCTCTCTCTCAGTTCCTTTCGATTAACTCAGCTTTGTGGCTATAAATTTCAGTGGCAGTAGGCTTTGGGGTGGGCCATCATTTGATGTGGTGCCTCTGCTCTCCAGGGAATGATGACACACTAAACGAACCTTGAGAATTGCTCTGTTCTATGACTGATGCTAGATTTTGGTATAGTAGCAATCCTAAGATGGGAAAGGCCATGCCCATGGCTTGGGGAGGAGCCCAGAATTCTGGGAACAATCTTTAACTGTATGCTTTTCCATTAATTTTGAGGGTGATGAACTTCACCTTCTCAAACTAAAATGAAAGAACAATGTTTGTATATACGTGTATGCACACAATACGGCATACACATACGTATGCACATATATTGAGAACAGGAGAGTCTCAGTCTAGCTATTGGTTTTGAACAAAGTTTAAATAAATTTCATCTTTCTTTTCTAGCTTCTACTCGCCACAAACATCGTTTTCTTAGTTCCATGCAGTAACTATGTTTGTCACACTTCTCAATAGAGCTTTTTTTCTTGTGCTTAAGCTGGAGCACTGACTTGCTGAGAGATGTAACGTGGGTCATGTCTACACTTCACATGCTGAACAAACTCTCCTCTCATAGGATCTGACGGCATTAGCCAAAGAATTGAGAGAACTGCGGATCGAAGAAACAAACCGCCCACTGAAGAAGGTGACTGATTATTCCTCCTCCAGCGAAGAGTCGGAGAGCAGTGAGGAGGAGGAGGAAGATGCAGAGAGTGAGACCCATGATGGGACAGTGGCTGTCAGTGACATACCCAGACTGATGTAAGAGCATTTCTCTTCTTTTCTCTTTCCTCCTTTTCCTTTCTTTCTTTCTATTTCTTTCTTTTTCTTTCTCTCTCTCCCTTCCTCCCTCCCTCCCTTCCTTCCTTTCTCTCTTTCTTTCCTTCTTTTTAGCAGAGTCTCAAAAAGAGTCTAGAAGGCCTCAAAATTCAAGACTCAAGAGATTCTCCAACCTCTGCCTCATGAGTAGCTGGGACTACAGGAATGCACCACTGTGCCCAGCTGTAGACTACTTCTTAAATGTAGACTGGGAAGGGAATAGGTCTCCAAAATAAAAGGACAAGAAATACAGGATAAATGTAAATCGCATATGGGCCACTGGCAAGACAAATGGATTTTGGGGACTTCAGTTCTTACTACACCATAGTTCTGTAAGTCTCTCTCCACAGAGACAATCACTTAGATTGTCTGCTACAGAAATGCTGTAGCATTTCTGGGACTGTTAAGCTTTTCCTCCTCACTGTCACTGCATTGACTGTCCTTTTGGTAACTCTTGGCTTCTTTCTTTTTTTTTTTTTTTTTTTTCCGGTACCAGGGATCGAACTCAGGACCTTGCGCTTGCCAGGCAAGCGCTTATGCCACTGAGCTATACCCCCAGCCCCTTGGCTCCTTTCATCCATCTCCAAGGAAAACAACATTGATCACCACACTGTCGGTGCACACCTTTCCCCCTTGAACTGAAAGTGTGAAATCATGAACAGGGAAGCTCAGGGATTAAAAACCTGACAGGAGACATATGTTCTCTTATCACCCCTGCTACAATAAGCAAGGAAAGCTGCACCTGGCAGGGGAGGCTAGCATCCCACCAAAGAGGCGGGAACCCGGCTTTCAGAGAAACTTCTGTTAACGTACATATGTGGCTATGATTTTTTACCCCTCTTTTTTATCGCTTTTACTTGATCCTTTTATTCTATGGCAAGTTTCTGTATTACATACTTTCTGGTACTCTCTCTGCAGTCTTCTTTTTGTATATTTATATCTATATCTGGGCCTACATATCTTTTCTTTAGTAGTTATAACTTTTACTTTCTCCTCTTTCTTTTTTTGTAAATGTAAGCACTGAGAGCACTGCTTTTTTTTCTTTCACTGGAATGGAACCTGTGGGAATTGTCTTCATCTTCTCCTGCTTCCTTAACTAATCCCCCAAATAAACTCAAGAGGTCATTCCCCTGGCTTACCGTAGCTCCACAAGAATGCATTGCTAACTTCTCCAACTTCGCCGTCCATTTATATCCATTTCTTTGACTTAGCTACTTAATCATCAGACCATATTTATTCTGTATAGAGAAGATGCCAGAAGGCCACAGTTATTGACCTGTCCAGGGATTAGAGTCTGGGATGGCCACTCTTCAGGGAATGCCATCCATTGAGCAACCGTTGTTACGTGCCAGCAATTCTGAGAGACAAGCCCGGTTATCACTGCTGAAAATCCATACTTGTTATTTTCTGTTGGTTCCCCACTTATTGACAGCCACAAACATGCTAAAATGTGACACTTTGAAGCAAATTATAGTAAATTTCTCTTTTAACAGCAAATAAAATTGTTCTAGAGGCAAAATCACTAATCCAGAACATTTCTGTAAAACATGCTGGCCCTTTAAGTTTTTGTCTTGATTCAGCATTATTTAATTCTTCTAACAGATGTTCAGAATTCCATTTAAACATTGAGCATGCAAACTCTCAGAAAAGTATACATTATAAAAGATGGTGAAAATTCCCATTATGGGGTAGGCACAATGCTGAGGGTTTTGAGACATTCAAAAATACATCCTTGTATTCTGCCTTCCAAAAATTTATATCCTAATTGGACAGAGGCTAATATAAACATTTGGAAGAATAGCCAGTTTGGGGAAATATGTAATACAGCGTTTGGTTTTTAAGTTTCCAGTCATTTTTGGCAAAGCTATGAATGATGTTTCCCCTCCTCTGTCTAAAGGCAGATCTGGAACTTCCACCCCACTGCAGAAAATTACCTGCTTTTCTAAAAATTCCCTGAACAAATTATGCTGCTTTTCCTTCTGCTGTCCAGCGTGGTCTGCTCAGTGTAAGAGTCACCAGCTTACAGCCAGGTCTGCAGAGGTGATGATAATTCGCATTTTAATATGCTGAAGTGGAACTGTAAGTCCTGACTAATAGCCTGACTATAGCATAATCCAAAGAAAAGACAAATGTATGCAAATAATAATCAGCAAGACATGAAAGGACATGGGATGATATTAAAATCTAGGTGTATGGAGGAGTTGAAGTAAAGGTACAGAAAAATGAGCTTGGTGGAAATGTAGTGTGTAGGGTGAGAAGCAGGGAAACCAGGCCAACAAATAACCATTGGGAGTTGTTGATGGTGTTTCGAGTTGAAAAATGACACAATCAGTGCTATATATCAGGAAGATTATTTCAGCAAGGTGACTGGGAGAGAGAACAAATGAGATACTGGTCAAGCAATTCAGAGGAGCTCTACCATAACCCAAGTAAGAGGTAGTGAACTGAGGCTGTCGTGGAACTTTTACGGAGGAGACAAGACTTGACATGGTTCTTGAAGAATTGGTAAATAGATTGAAATGTTTATTCTGTAAAAAACATTTAAAATATTTTATCAGATATGTGATATAGTTAGGGTACAAAGGACGCAAAGGTGGTGTGTGTGTTTACTCCAAGTAGGTCAGTGGTATGTAGGATGAATTTTTATATGCATATAAAAAGGTAGTCTTTTCTTCTCCAACTTGATAGTTGTATGCCTAAGAAATTTCACACTATTAAAAATCCATTATAAGACAGTTACTTCTTTAGGAATCAGAATATTTAGGGGCAAAATTGCTTTTTATATACATTCTATTACTTTTATTCTCTTTTAGCTACACCTCCATATTTGATGCTATATTTTTTAGAACTAAAAATAAAAATGTATGGTAGCGGTTTGCTCCCATAAAATATACAAAAAAGGCTTCTCAGAAATGGAGCCCTCGCCTTTTAAGCCAACTGCTATGGATGCTAGTGTTCAAAGCTACAGCATCTTTCTATGTGCACGTTCATGTTTATTGCACAAAGCATAACCTGGAAGAGTGCACCTAACTTTGTGTTCAGTTGCAGCATGTCCCAGTGCCTCATGCATGGGAAAATAATGAGTGGAAGGAAAAAGAGTAAAATTATAGAAGGATCTCCTCAGGATTAAACAGTTATGAAGGACTTTTATTTTATGCATATTTTCAATTATGTGATGAACATGTACTACTTTTAAAGTCAAGAACAAATAAAAGCTTCACAAAAGAGAAGGGAAGGAATCATGTAAGTTGATTGGTGCATCATACCGAGTAAGCAAGAGGGATCCTTTTGTGTTTGTTTCTTAACCTCAGATACTAGAATGTGCTGCTGACCGTACATGTAAGGCATAGTCTTGGTATGTAGGACCATCTGCTGTAGCACAGTCAGTGAATTCATACAGCCTCACAAAATGGCATCTGGACAACCAAAGCAGCATGTCTTTGTATTCCCTCGTTTCCTCTCTCGCTAAGCCATGGTTCCGACCCCATGGTCTGCCTCCGGGCTACTGTAGCACCTCTCTTACCCTACGTTCTCTGCTCTCACAGCCTGCGCAGGCTTTGACCTGAGTAACGTCGGAGAAAGTTGACTGCTCTTGCTTTACCTCTCATTGCCTATGATCCATTCCGTCACCTGGGCCCATGCTTGCCCCTACCATGCTCCAGCCAAACTGATACCTTCATCTGCCCTACAGGGTCCTCATCCTTTTCCAGCTATGTGCTTTTCCTGAGAAGATCCTTCCCTCTGTCCTCCTTTCTCACTGATGACCTGCTTTGTCTTTGAGTATATTTGTGATGCTTTATGCTCTTATAGATGCTAAATTCCTTGGGACCACTCCTAGTTCAGCTTTTGTGTCTACTTTCTAGTGCCAAACCAAGGGCCTTACAGATGGCATGTGTTCCATAAGCGTGTAGTGAATTGAATTAGATCAATACCTCCAGGAACACTTTGACAAATCCAATTAGAGGAAATTATTGTTCTAAACCTGCAGTCTAATTACAGTAAATTTCCTGTAGTTTTCCTTCAAATCACTGGAGGTTTTTTGTTTTGTTTGTTTTGATTTGATTTTGTTTTTTTTTTTTTTTACAAACCTTGTTTTTTTACAAGGCTTTATAGGATTTTGGACGACTAATTTTTCCTACTCAGTACCTACATTGGAAAAATATGTTCAGAAAAAAAGATTGCTTTACCTATAAACTGTCATAGTTGCTGTTTGCCTCCACAGAATTTTTTAAATTGCCTTTTCCCATTCTTTTATTGTTAATAGATTTATATTTTAAAGTACAAGTATATTTACAGAAAGCTGAGGAGATATAACTGAGGTTCCTTGGTATTACACCCACAACTTTCTCCCCACTTGCCATTTCCTCTGTTGTTAACATCTTAGTATGACACATAACTTATTAGCGGCACAAAGTTATAAGTAATGATCCTATACTGATATATACTGGTATATTAACTATAGGTTGTGGCTTATTCAGATATTCTTAGTTTTTATCTTAATGTTCTTTTTCTCTTACAGAATCCCATCCAGGCTACAACATTATATTCAATTGTCATATCTTCTTAGATGCCTCATGGCTATGGCAATTTCTCAGACTTTCCTTGCTCTGATGGGCTTTGCAGTTTTGGAGAGTACTGATTAGATGCATGGTACACTGCCCCTATACCAGGATTTTCAAGGTTACTTAAGTCAGTACCTGTCCTGTCCCACCCTTCCCCTCCTCACTTAAGGTGCAATACGCTTAGACTCTCTTGTCATACTTGACATCCTTTCCTGAGATCCTCCAGCTTCCACGCTGATTTTTTTTAAATTTACATACATTAAGCTTCACTCTGTACTGTAAAGTTCTATGCTGTATTTGAACAATTTTTCATTCTCCTGTAATAACTACCTAATTATAAAAATCATTGGCACACTCTAGGGAACCCAGTTTTTCAGGGCATTTAAACATGCTAATATTTTTTATAGCTGATCACTTGCCAATTTGTAGAAGAGCTGTTTTGACAACAAGTTTGAATGAAATTTCCACTAGAGGCCTTTAAACAATGCCTTTGGCCCCAGAGCTTCAGTGATGTAATAGACATTTACTCGGTGCTACTTACATGCCACATGGGGCTTGGCACCGAACATACCACACTAATTAGATCTGATTCTACAGGCCCATGTATTAAGCACAGTTGTCACAGTGGTAGAGATGTAGAGAGGCCAATAGGAGCAGAGTGCAGATTAACTTGAATCTTCTCACTTCAGCTGGGAGGGACTTGAGGATGCTTGACCTGAGGCATAAAGGATGAGTTAGCCAAGACAAGGCAGGGAGTAGAAAATCCTTCCAAGGAAAGAGGACACCAAGAGTTTTATAATACAATGTGTGTAGGAAACTACTGTAAGCTAAGCCTTGCTGGTTAGAAGTGGCAGGGGATGAGGAGGATTTGATTTAAAAATCAGGTTAGAGAAATAGGCAAGGACCAGAGAAGGAAAGGCCTTTAAGCCACGTTAAGGAGCTTCAAGTTCATCCTACAGCTACTGAAGGTTGAAAGCAGGAAAGCGACAAGGTCGGATTTGGTTTGTGACGTTTTGCAGCTGTGGGGAATGGATATGGGGGAAGTAGGACTCAGAATGGAGAGAGGGCAGCGAAAAGACTGATGTTGTGTAATAGAGGAAGCAGGCCTCGCGGGGACAGTCACCAGCAGGACAGAAAGTGTTTGGGACATGCTTAGGAGTTAGAGTAAGAAGGTTCTGGAGGTGAATGTGGGAAAATGAGAAAAAGAAGTCCAGAAAGGCCCTGGAGTTTCTAGTGGGGTGAATACATGGCTTGTAATGCCACTGCCTGAGCTCAGTGATGCAGGAGGGAGAGGGTGATCTCAGTGGCCACCCAGGGAGAAATAGCCAACAGGAAGCAGAGTGAATAAGTCACAGAGTAAAGTGATTAGCTATGTTTATTTAAGACCGTTCTGTAAATGGGTAATGGGTATAATAAAATTCATAGATAAGTGCATGCCAGAAGGTTATGTGGAGTGACGCAGAATCCTGGAGATGCCTCACATTTAAGACCAGCCCATGACAGAAATAGACAGGTGAAGCGGGGGGGGCAAAAGGAGGACCAGAGAAAGCTCACATGCTACAAAAACCCAGGGAACAAAGAGGACAGGGGAATGGTCAGCAATGCTAGACGTGAGGACTCCACTTCTGTGATGTAGAAATGTTCTACATTCCCTAAAACATGCACTGTGGCCTGTGCTTTGCTTTTTTAAAGGAAATGTATAGACAGGTGATTTGGAACATGTAGAAATTTGTGGGTAACAATTAAAACTCATTACCTGTGTCAAACAAAATGGTAACAGTGATGTGAATGGTGTGAGTAGTTATATAAAGTACGGAGAATAAACACATGCAAAATACTCCTAACAGACCAATCCCACCAAAGAAAAAGAGTTTAGGTTATCCAAGAGGAAATGCTCACCACTGTAGAAGCAAACGGACTAAGGAAGAAATACATATTACTACCTTTTATTCAAGGTGAGGAATATTACCAGCAGAAACAATATAAAGTAAAACTCAGAACAGCCAAAATTGCTCGGCATAAAATTGTAAAAAGATGAAGTAGTTCTAGAGCATAAAATTGAAAATATAAAAATTGACCCATGGAAAATAGTTTCAATAAAAATACAATGACAAAAGCCTCTGAAAGAGAATATGGACAAAAAGATTATTATAGCAAATCTTTGCTATAAAATTCTGTGGAAAAGAGACACATGATGATTGTAAAAAAAACTAATGAATTGTAGAAAATGGAATGGAACAATTGAGGGAAAGCATTTAATTGAAATATGTGGGAAATGGAGGAATTGTGGAATTATCTTGCTGGAATTAGTTCTAAAATTACTTTTTTCATAATAATTCAGCCATACCCACACATTTCTGATTGAAATGTTTATGTAGATTCAGAAGATTATCAGGATAAAAAGGGAAGCCAGAACATTCCCACCCTGTGAACTTAATAGGATCATCTGTTGTGGTGGAGAACCAGAATATATGGTGTCAAGCTGGCAGAGGCCACAAGTCAACCCGAGTCCCTAACAGTGGCAAAGAATGACTAACTGACAAAGAGCGGAAGGGATTCCCTTCCAGGAAAGGCCCTGTTATTTATGTCAGTTGATTTATTGGCTTTATCCCATCTTGTCTCAAACAAGAATTTAAGACATCTAAAGAGAGGAAACATATAAATAAAATTAAATTTCAAATAAATGGGTAAAGAAATCATCATTTTGAGATCCATTGTGATTTCTCAATATATCAAGATGCCACAAGTAATTGCAAAAATTTCTTTTTCTTTGTCTCTGAGACACTATGAAAACCTCCTTTCTTGGACTGAAATATTGAAAATAAAAATACTTGCTTAAACTTTCTTCCCACACATGTCAATACCAGCCAATTGAGATTTACTCAGTCCGCTGCTCCAGCTTAGTAATTTCTGAGTAAATATCCTGTTATACATTTCCTTATCTGGACTCACCCTCTTATCTTTGTTACTCTATTTCAGATGAAAATCCTTGAAATATGTCTGCTCTGCCCCAGAGATGACATAAATTTGATGTATTTCTTGCTTCTTGGAGTTACTATTTCATCAGGTTCTTGGAGTCTGATGGGATCCAAGAGGCCACAGATATTTTTCAAATATTTAAGAAACAATTAAAATTAAGGAATAAAATGATAAAAACTGCAGTTAATATACCTAAAATAAAATAAGCTTTGAACCCTTGCCTGTTTTTTTTAAAGGGCAAAATGCTATACTTTTTTGTTCTCCTATTTTAGCATTGAGGCAGAAGGATCACAGGTTTGAAACCAGCCTAGACAGTTTAGAAAAATCCTATCTCCAAATAAAAAACAATTTAAAAACAGCTGGAGATGCATCTCAGCACTCCCTGGGCTCAGTCCCTAGTACTGGGGTGGGGGTGGCAGACGGCAGCACAGCACTGAAATTGAAACCACCTCACCTGCCTGGTTCTCACTTCCCCGAGTTCCTACATCTGAGAAGTCCTGTGTTGTGTGCAGGTAGCACTTCACAGATTACTGATGACCCAGGAAGCTAATGTGGACAGTGAGCTTTCAAGGAGCCCTGGTACTGTCCTCTGTACCCCAGGATGCACAGGAAACGTAATCTGTATTCCTGGGAAGTGTATCCACATCCCATCACTTTTTCCTGTTATAGTTTCAGCGCAATAGTGAGGGGGGGAAACCTGGAAGCAAATATACCACAGTACGGGGTGAATACTGACGTTTTTACAAATGTTGAGTACTATTGGAATTACACCCCCTACTTCATGGATTCTTCAATGAACCTGAATGTTCTTAATTGATATTTCTTCTTTATAAATAGCAGAAACCTCATTCTCTAGCAATTACTCTGTACTCCTGCTATGTGCCAAGCTCTGTACTGGGTGCTGGACACAAAATGATGAGGAGGAGCTGGGGATATAGCTCAGTGGAATAAGCACCTGCCTAGCAAGCGCAGGGTCCTGAGTTCAATCCCCAGTACTGCCAAAAAAAAAAAAAAAAAAGATGAGGAAAGATAAGAAATCCAGTCTCACAAACATGCTGTAATCAGAGAGAAGAAAAACATGAAGAGAGAATAAGATAAAGAATCACACATTGTGGTGAAAAAGAAAAAGGATGAGTAGAAAAAAGAGGGCCAGGTAGAATAAGATATGAAGAGTTGATAAGAGAAAGCTTCTCAGAGCAAACATCATTCAGAATGAAACCAGATGAATGAGAGGAGGTTAGTGAGGAGCCAGGGTAGCAAGAGCTTTCTCGGTGCAATGCAGGTGCAGTGCAGATCAGGTGCCTGCTGGTGCACAGAGGTGGTGGCAGTAGAGGGAGACGTGGTGGAGCCTGGTATGCCCCGATGCCCACTGCGGTCTTTTCCATGGAGAGCAGCAAGCTCAACTCACCCCAGCTGCAGAGAGGAGACTAGGTCAAAAGGAGATGCTGCAGAAGTCGAATCCCAGTTTAGGCCTCAATGAACTAAAATTAATATGGAATGTACTTAGGTCACTGAAATGTACTTAAAATAGTTAAAATGATAAATTTTGCGTTATGTATACTTCACTACAATAAAAATAACATGGACAGGAAATTGCTAAATATGCCTTGCCATGAATACTGTTTCTTCCCATCTCAGACCTACAGGAGCACCAGGAAGCAATGAGCAGTACAATATGGGAATGGTCGGAACACATGGGCTGGAGACCTCTCATGCAGACACATTTAGCAGCAGTATTTCAAGGGAAGGAACCTTGATGATTAGAGAGGTACGTTTATATAACAACTGTGTAGAGCAAGCGCTTTTCGTAAGTGGTTTTCATATTAGAGCTTTTACAGAGAATGCTTATGGCATGTATTTTAAGCATTGGGAATGAGGGGGAAACCTGTGCTGCCAAATGGTTGAGTGATTTTAATTGTCCGCTGCCTTCGTTCCTGTATCCTTCTAAGATTTTGCAGCCTGACTTAATTATATTAGTCTAAAGTCTTCAGGAAGAACTATGCAAATCAGAATATAAAATTAGAGCCTAAGGATATAAAACTGGCAAACCCAGATGTTTCCTACAACAGGAAAAAAGAAATGAATAGTCTCTGCATAGTGTTGGGGGTTTTGTTAGCCTCCCTTCACCCCATGGTTTCATCCTTGAGGATCTCAGGCGGGAAATGCTCAGTGGTTCTAAGAAATGGTGGTACCATCTTATCTCATTAAATTAATATTTAAAAAGAATAAAGAAACATGCAGATCGACTTAAAAATGCACCTTAGTACATTGGGTGCTTTTTTAACTCCAGGAACATCATTTCTTTTGGTGAGAAGCACATGCGCCCTTTCACCTGCCCTTCCAGCACAGAATAGCTTCCCCCTCGGCTATGCCAACCAGCGGCGTCCTGACAAACTAGTCTGTCCTCTTCTTCATTTCATCATCACCATGCAGGTTTGAGAGTAGAGCTTTAGTTAGAAGGGAAATAATGGGCAGTTAGCCTTGGCCCAATGTTACCTGACCTCTCCCTGCACCTGTTTTATCATAGATAATAGTATAAAATGTCATAAGTGAGCATAAGATTTATAAGATGGTTGAGAATATTAATGAGTTAATAAATGTAAAAGTTTGGTAAATTCTACCTATTTTATTTTATTTCACTCCTCATGAATTGAATTCTCCTTTATTTCTTATCACAACCCACACATCCCTTTAAAACACAAACATATATCATGTATCGATCTTTTCTTCAGCCAAGAGACAATGGGAAGCCCTAATGGCAAATTTGCTCTCCAGAAAGGCAGAGGGCATCTCACTTTCGTAAGAAAGGAAGGAGCTGTAGTTTGGAGATGACTATGGTCTTTGAAGTAATAATTGACAGTGGGGCTATAACTAGAAGACTAGTTCACAAAACAACTTGCTAGAATTCATTTTATGGCCTTCTCAGATCTTTCAAGTAGGCTTTAAAGAATCCTTTCACGTATGCTTGGAATGAGAAATGGACTTGGCTGCTGAAGGTGACATTGTGTAGTACTGGAATATAAATCTCCCACATGGTGGTGTTACTTCATCATGGAAGTGTACAGGTCTTCCAGCTCTAGAGCTTGCCACTTGGGAAAACACAAAGGAGAACATTCAGGACTGAATTACTCTTTAACTCCAAATAAAAGAGCTGTAATGTCTAACGTGGTTCAAAATTTGCCTGAGTCTTTATAATAGAGTCAGTACCTCCAAGTACACACATGTTGCCAGCCATAGCAGAATGACCTCATATTATTCAAAGCACTCCAAGATTGTGTAACCACAATCACTCACTTTGAAAAGTCACATTCACCAGTGTTTTGTATGAATGTGATCTCATATTTTTGCCCTTCAAATTTCCAAATTCTGCCTTTCCAAACTGTGTGCTTTTAAAATAACAAACTCTAAAAAGTACATAAATAAAATAATCAACTGTATTAGTCTGTATTTTCCAGAGAAGCAGAATACTTCTATAAGGAGAGAGACGAAGGATGGGGGACAGGGAGGGGGGAACAGAGAGAGACAGAGAGACAAGAAGTGACTCATAAAAGTATGGGGCCTGAGAAGTCCAGTCACCTGCCATCTGCAAGCTCGTGACCCAGGGAAGCTGGCTGTCTAAATCCCAGCTGGTAGGTGAAGATGAGAGGAAATGTTCCAGCTCAAGTAGTAAGGCAAAACAGCCGGAAGACGCAACTCTTTTTTTGTTCAGTTTAGGCCTTCAGTAAATTGGCTGATGCCCACCCAAAGGGAAATGATAATTTACTTAATATTGAGTCCCTCCAGTGCAGACACTAACCTTATCCCCAGAAACACTCTTATAAGCACAAGTAGAAGTAATCTTTAATCTGGATACCTATGGCTCAGTTGGGTTCACACATAAAATTTAATATCACATAAGCCTTTGAGTTAAAAATGCACTAGAAGTGCATACAGTAGCACCTCGGTTCATGAACACTTCTGCTTGCAAACAATTCAGTTCACAAACAAAAACATTGAGCAGAATTTCACTTCCTTTCACAAACTCCACATTGGATGACAAACACAACCATAGCCATTGTTATGGTTTATGTCTAGATGTCCCCCCGAAGCCTCATGTGGTCATAGGTGGAGCTTTCTCAGAGGTGGCTGGATCTAGAGTGTGTTACACTTGAATTGATTTATCGTGCAGTGCTGGGCTCAAGGCAGTAAGACTAAGGGTAAGAATGCTAGGTGCCCTAAGTAGCCTGAATAAGATATAAGGGATAGAAAGAGCTGTGATTGTCTTGCTTGCTTTGCTAACTTCCTCCCACCATGACTGTTTTTCCTCTTCAATCCCTGTCTGCCTCATTACCCTGCCTTGGAGCCAACCAGTTATGGACTACAACCTCTGCAAACTGTGAGCTGAATAAACCTTTCCCCCTTTGACTTTGGGTTTCAAGTATTTTTGTCTCAGCAACAAGAAAAGTAACTAAGACAGCCATCTTCCCCACACAAAGACAAATGCAGCCATCTTCCCCCAAGTCCTAAAACAAATTAAGTTTGTACAACAAGGCACCCCTGTAAATTAAAAAGATAAATGTGGGCTAAAGCATATCTCTGACAAAATGATAAAATAAAAACTCATTTTAATAATATTTAGCTTGTAGAGTACTGTTATTTCAGTTCTCCAGTTGAACATTAAGAACTCATTCAAAACCTAGGCACTGTAGTACATGCCTGTAATCCCTGTACCTGGGAGACTGAGGCAGGAGGACTGCTGTAAGTTGGAGGCTAGCCTGGGCTACATAGGGAGTTCAAGGCCAACAAGACCCTATCTCAAAGAGAAAAGAAAAAAAAAAAAAAAACAGAACTCACTGAAGTCATTCTCATGTGAGTGTCCATGATGGTCCTATAGGATCTTATTGGCTCTGCTGCCCACGCTCTTGTCAGATACGCAGGCTTTCTCCTGTACACACTCCTGTCCATGAGGTTCCAGTCCCCGAAGTTCTACTTTTCTATTCCCTGTAACTTAACCAGTGCTTTACTCTAGCTCTGCAACATCGCGCAGCAGCTCCATTCTGCCCTCTGAGCACAGTGCTGTTCTCCCTTCGCTCTGCTGCCTGCTCTTCCCTCAGCAGGCCCCTATGGGTCTGGCTTAGCTGTCTGTTTCTGCTGAGATTCAGTGGGCCTCAGTGCATAGCACCTCCCTAGAATCGCATGGTGTCTCTCCAGGGTTTTTCTGCCCCACTGCACCAAGACACTAGTTTGTCATCATGAAGCCTCATTTGGTTACAAATAATAAGAAAAAAAACCACTTAACACAACTTAGGGAGAAAACATAGGTACGTATCAGTAGGTGGGTATCAGAAGCAGGGAAGTAAAGATTCAGAGGTGTTTTGTGGGAGGAACCAATAGGAGAAAGTGAGCTGGGTCCCTATGTAGAACTAGAGCTAGAAACTACAAAGTGACAAGAGCATAGGCAGCTTGTCGTGTGTGTACTGTTGTCTGTCTTTCCTTACCCTCGTCTCTGCTGTCCTCTGCACTCCTCCTCTGCTCGCTTGCCCCGCAGACCAGCTTTCTCTCCCTCTGCATGTTTGTGCTCTCACCTCTCCGCCCTTCACCGTAAGCTAGTCACTATGTCCTAGTCCAGCGGCTGGCAGACATTAACCTGCACCTCTCAGGCCTAATGTTAAATTTTACTGGGAATCTGGTCCCACTTGGCTCAGGTACCCACTGGAGGTCTAATCAGCTATGATCGGGGGTAGAGCTCTAGGACAACGATGTAACCCGGAGCACCTGGGCTCTGTCACCAGACAACCCAGGCTTGAACCCTGATTTTGCACTTAGAGCACTGTCACTTGAGATGAGTTAGTTGATTTTCTTGCACCATAGTTTTTCCATCTGTAACATGAGGGTAAAAGAAGCTAGTCCGTGGAATTACAAGGATAGCTCATCACTGCCCAGCTCCAAAAAAGGAAGGGCATGGTGGAAGGACTTAGTGCAAGAAAGCATCTTACATCATGGCAGCCAGGCAGCAGACAGAGAAGGGAGAAGGTTCTTTTTAATGGTCTGAACACTCTTCCATTCTTACATCTGGTAATCTGAGAAACTTCATTGCAAAGAACAATATGTAATATAACAGCCACTGTTAATTCTGTCATTTTGTTTTTGAAACCCTGTGTCATTTTTAATGTCCTTGCTTTGTTTGATTTATGTCTGTGATCTTGGCATTTGCTATGGTTCTTTTTTTACAACTCTATTTAAAATTTAAAAACAGAAAAATTTTTTAAAGTTAGAAATGCAGAAGTAAAAAAAAAAACCCTTTTCAGGTCGTCCCCCCAGTGACCCACCCCCAACCAGGCCTTGCCTGGGAACAGCACATTCAGCTATTGAACTTAGCAGTGGGTAAGTAGTACTCTATGACCATCCCAGGTGCCCTGTTTCTGAATATGAGTCTTTGGGCAACATTTCAGATCTAAACCCTAAGGAAGATGCAGTGGAAGGCTGTGCATAATGTGTCTAGCACAGTACTGACAAAGTGGGTATGCAGACCTCTTAGCGGGGATGACATGGAGGTCAGAGACAAAGCTGGGGTTCTGTGGATGAAATCCTAGAGGAGAGGGCTGTTGCACATTCGTATTTGTGTTCTTAGAATGCCTAGTAGTACCTCAAAGAAGGTATCCGATAAGATGGTGCTGGTGGAATGAAATAAGGGATAATAACTGAGAAATGGGCAGATTCCGAAGCACTGCTTCAAGATTTTCACTGTCTGGGCTACTTCTCCTGGTGAGCCTCTTCTGGGCTTGAGGCAAAAGACTATTGATGAAAAGAGACTGAAAAGTGCAGTGTCCTGCAGTGACAAGGTGTTCTTTATGCTCCTAGGAAATTGCTGGGAAATACTATAAAGCTTTTCAGTATTTGAATAGCTGTTACAAGAAAGAAAAAGTTGCGTGGTGTGCGTGCGCACACACACACACACACACAACACACACAACACACAACTGAGGACAATAAAATAACTTCAGACTGAACTTCTTAAATGTCATTTAGAAGATGAAATGTTCAGCTCTGGGGAAGGCACTAGTACAAGCTCGAGATGAGCACTGGGCATGGTGAACCCAGAAGAGGCCCCACGCGGGGACAGTCTGTAGTCCAGGATCGACATTGCCAAGAAGCAGAAGACACTAGGCTTTCCATTTATTTATCAGATCCCCCTCACAACATCAATTCCCCCTTCAGAAGCCTCCGAGTCCATTTTGTCTCCCAATAACATTAACAAAAATTGCCTTTTACTTTACTACAGTAGCAGATACAGAGATGTAACTGTGAGGCCAAGACAGGCTCTGGAAGGAAGAAGCCAGGCCAGGCAGATGGTCAAAAGGAAAGCATGAACCCTTGCCCACAGCAGCCGCAGAGGGTAGGGAGTGTGCCGGCCTCCCTCGTGGCTGTTCTGCTGGCTGACAGGACAATTCCATTTCGTAGGCACCCTGAAGTTTCGGGTTAATGACTGAAAGAGAAGGCAGAAAGGGAAGTATTTACTTCACCAGGTCTGCTCTATGAGCTAGCTGCATGCTAACTCAAAGAGTTGCAAGACTGTGTACAGCAAAGGAACAATTACCAGTATAGAACCAGTCTATAAAATGGAAAAATGTATCAGCAAACTTGTGTATCTGACAAGGAGCAGATACGTACATTATATGAGATGTGACTGGAAAATATGGTGAATATTTAAACTTTTAAAAATTATTACAGTAAAAGAGACATTACCACTAACCCTCCTCAAAATATACTCCTCATTTCTGACACATTTATCTCTTCACTCTTGTCTCTTTTCTGAAATCGCCCTGGAAGTCCTCTTTCATGAGTGTCTGTAGTTGCCCTGCCATGGCTGCCTCAGTGTTCTGAATTGATTCAAAATATTTACTTTTCCTGATCATTTTGAATTTGGGGGTGATCCAACAGTCACACGGTGCCAGACCTGGTAAATAAGATGGATGAGGACATACTGTAATGTTTGTACTAGTGTGTCTTTCCATTGGGTGACACTCAGATGCATTCACTGTATTATTTTTTTAGTTCTAAAGATTTTTATTAGTACATGTTTGCAATACATAATGATTACACTCATTGTATGAAGTTGGTACATGTATGCTGCATCTTTTCTCACACCTCATAAAGACATTCAAGAGAGGACTTCCGGAACTGCTTCAGGAAATGCCAAGAACGAGGCAATAAGTGTGTTTGAAATGAGGGGACTAGTGAGCAATGTGTGTTTTACTAAAATATTTTTTTAAATTTAAACACGCCACATTTTTCATCAATTCTTCTATAAGAAACTCAAAATCTCAATACCACAAAACAACTCAATTTCAAATGGATAATAGATCTAAAAAGAGATCATACAAATGCTCAACATTTTAGTAATCATGGAAAAGCAAATCCAAGCCACAACGAGACAACATTTCACCCTGGTAAGAACGATTATTGTCAAAAAGAATACAGCTAGGTGCTGATTAAGATGTAAAAGAAAGGGGACCCTTGCATTCTATTGGTGGAAATGCAGCTGCTATGAAAAACAGTATGGAGGTCCTTCGAAAAGGTACAAATACGAACTCCAGTACTGGGTGTGCATCCAGAAGGAATGGAATCACTGGAGACATCTGCACTTCTCTGTTTATAGCAGCACTATTCGCAACGGCCAACAATCAACCCAAGTATGGGGACTTCTACCCAACATGACTCTAACAGGTGTATAATATTCACCTACTAAATATTAACAAAGCTTTGTTTTTCTTCTCTTCGGTAAAATAGAAGCTTGAGAGCTACTTCCCCACGCCCCCTGGGCCCATTTGGAGCCCCCTGCGCCTGTTCTGTGTGAGGAGTGATGTTGCTCTGTGGCCTTTTCCTTCGCTCTCTGATGGTCCCTGTGTGTTGTGCCCCTCAGACGGCTGGAGAGAAGAAGCGGTCTGGCCACAGTGACAGCAATGGCTTCGCTGGTCACATCAATCTCCCTGACCTGGTGCAGCAGAGCCATTCACCAGCTGGGACCCCAACTGAGGGCCTGGGGCGTGTTTCCACCCATCCCCAGGAGATGGACTCCGGAACTGAAGTAGGTGCTGGCTACAGCGAGGGCTGTGCTGTTCCCCTTCATGGGCTTCTGAAACTTTGCTGTCTTCAAGAATGAGGTTTTGCCAAACTCCCTTAATCATGTTTGGTTGGTTTTCATTATACAGCTGCTTCTGCACATGCTCCGCTAGCTGATAGATACAGAGCAGTGAAAAGCTCAGATTACTTCAGCACCAATACCTGTTTTCACAGATGATGGTACTGAGGCTCAGTGACGTGAACTGAGTTTTCCACAGAACACAGCTAGCTTGTGACTGAGCCTTCTATGTCACTAGCCAGATCTGGGATCTTTCATGTTACAAGCCAGTGATAGTTCAAAGTATTGAGCTTTCAAGCCTAACAATTGAGGTTCATATTTACATTAATTTAGTAAAATTAAGTTTGTTAAATACAGGGGTACCCCAGTTTACAAACTTAATTTATTTTACAATTTGGGAAAAGATGGCTGCATTTGTGTTCATGCAGGGAAGATGGCCATGGTCATGTTTGTAACCTAATGATGCAGAGTTTGCAAACTGAAGCAAAATTTTATCAGACACTTGTTTGAGAGCCAAATTGTTTGCAAACAGAAGTGTTCATTACTGTAAAATGAAGTTGAAATGATTTTTTTACGAAAATAGTTTGTTGTGGTGTTAAAATTCCTAAACTCCAAATTGCATGAGTAAGGAGAAATAAGGTATTATCATTCTTGTATTCATACAATTCCAGGTAAAGTCCTGAAGGAACACAGGCTGTTGGTGCTCGCAGATAGCATCTACCGGTTGGATGAGTTTACAGGGCATAGTCATGTTTCCTGAACAACCTTTCGCATCATAAAGAGGCTCTATATGTGTTTATAAACATATGTATTGGTGTTTCTGACATTGTCCACACAGTGAATTTTTATGAAGCACGCTTTAGATTCTAGCATTATAAAGAGATGAGTTTTGCATACACAGAAAACTACTGAAAAAAGTACAACCTCCTACTGTAGTTTCATGCAGTGTGGGCAGGTGTTTTCTGCCCAAACACCTCTGCAGTACCAAGAGGACCTTGATTCAAGTTGTATTGCTACCTCATCTCTAAATGGGGATACTGATTCCTGTCTGCCTCCTTCTTAGACTTCTAAGAGCCAAAGGAGAAAATGTGTGTAAACATTTTTCTATCTGGGAATAGGAATCCTACCCTGAGGAGGATGCAGTTATTTTTATTTCAATTGGTGAAAGAGAAATCAAATTAAATCAATTAGATTTTTGTTTCTTCTCCCTATATATGTAGAGGTCTAAGATGTTGGTATATTTTTTAATAAAAACCTAAAAACAAAACTAAAAACCTTTACTTAGTGATACTTATCCCCCTCAAAAAAAGACATGTTGAATACAGGTATGTTTATGATGTTAAAAAGATGGATATAATAGAAATGAAAATGACTGACAAGAGGGGAAGATGGTTACTGTAGCTCTTTGGCAAAACTCAAACATAGAATTCAAATACTCTGACCTGAAGCCCTGATACTGAATTTGATGTTCCTGAGTCTGCTTCTGACTTCATGACTTCACGGTGCTATCCAAGCCCTTGAGACTTCATTGTTAAGTAAGCCCTTAACATACATTAGCCTCAAACCTATTGTCTTCATGAAATCCTCAAGTATAGTATGTAAATACTGTATATGCATTCTTTTAAAATCATCATGGAAAGGAAAAATCAATTCCTAAATGAAATCATCCCTAAATTCAAGATTTTAAAGGTTTGACATCAGCACCAGTTCACACACATTACCAGGTCAGAGTGGAAGGGCCCAAAGGCCCCCCTTCTAGAGGGGACCTCTCGAGCTGTGTTCATAAAGAAGTTCTCTGTAGTCATGCTTACTAAGTAGACCCCTAATTGTGTCCCATTTTCTTACAACCATTTGATGATTGTAAGATTGCTTTTAGTTAAAAGTGGAAATAAGAGCTGGGCATGGTGCCACATGCCCATAATCCCAGCACTCGAAAGACTGAGGCAGGAGGATTGCCATGAGTTCGAGGCCAGCTTGGGCTACATAGTGAGTTCAAGGCCAGCCTGAACTACACAGCAAGACCCCAGCTCAAAAAAAAAAGTAGAAATAAGGTATTTTACACCCTCCTCTGTAGATATCAAGGAACAATTTGTCACCCAAAATATAATTTTCTTGGCACAGATCTTGCAGTCTGATAATTGATAAAGCCCAACAAATGCCCAATAGTTAATGGGTGACCAATACCAGGAGAAATCGGAGAGAGACACGTATTTTGAACAGGGGGTTGGAGTGTGAACAACTGAATAAATCAAGGAGTCTGCAATCACTGTAAAGCCCAAGAAAAATACTATTAGCACTGTTGGTTCTTGCAGTATTTATTTATTGGCTCTTCTTCATCTTCTTGCTTATTAGTATGGCATGGGAAGCAGCACCAAAGCCTCTTTCACTCCCTTTGTGGACCCCAGAGTATACCAGACATCTCCCACCGATGAAGATGAGGAGGATGAAGAGTCCTCAGCTGCAGGTAATCTGAAAGGCCCCGGTGTCTTAGAAGCAGTTGGGCTTTCTTTTTGGGGTGACTTGATAAGGAAAACTGTCACCAGTTCAGTAGTTAAAGCCACTAAACACATAGGCCCTGTTTTTTTTTTTTAATTTTATTTTAAAGACAAAAGAACAGAGACATATGAACCAGAAAAGCCATAAACAATACAGAAAATACAAAGTTATACAGAATATAGTAGGGAATTAGAACTGGATGTTGTATTACATAGTTATCTTCACATTAGTTAACACAAAAACATTAAAGGAGGAGATCCGGGGAAGATGGCGACCGGGTGAGCAGCAAGGGAGCGAACCTCCTTAATAAACACCACCAGCTCGAGACAGACTTGGTGAGCGTGAATGCCGGAACCTCGGCTGGGAAGTTTAAACTGGGCGTATTTCTCTGAGATGCCGGGGGAGATGTGGTAGGGCGGACCAGGCTGCCGGGGCGAGACGTGGGAA
>PVLD010005089.1:0-116674 GCA_004027595.1 Dinomys branickii | reverse complement strand
GAGCAGCAACTCTCTCCCCCCCACATTATTTCTAGCTTGGATTCTGCCCAACACGGATTAGAATCTCTGAAACCATGTGCCAAGCTAAACCTCCCCTCCTTTATATCCCAGGCGCCTTCATCCCAGCCACAATGAAAAGCCGCCCAATAGACCTACGGACTATGGAGTACAGAGTCCTCAGCACCAGCCAGGACCAGGGAGCCACCCAACTCCCCATCCAAAATCACCCCCTCTCTCAGAAACAGGCACCAGCTCCCGCAGGCTGGGCCCCCCTGGGTGGCACATCTGTGAAGAGTCCACACACTTGAATGGAAGGGTAGGAAGACAGCAGCCAGGAGGAGCGAGGCAACGAGCTGTAACAAAGACCCACTGAAGCCTCAGGATGCCCAGGGGCAGGGGCCGCCATTCCGCATCCCATGCTAGGGTGATACCCAGGCTGTATCCCTCCAGCTCACACAGTCCCCAGCTCCAGGCGAGCCAGGAAGGACTCTCAGTGGCTCTCGGTAGCTGAGGAGGCAGGTACCAAAGCAGGGCACAGCTAGCGACACTCTCCACAGTCCCATAGCTGAGCATCTGTCCTCGTCTAAAAGGAGCACACAGCTGTACCCGCCACGCTCTTCCTTCCTGCTTTCTGAGGACATTTTTGAAGGTTTATCTTGCTGCTGTCTTCTTTAGGTTATTTTAACTCTAGAATCTTTTTTTAATCCCATCCCATCAGACTTTTAGAATCAACACACACACACGCAAACACAGAGTCTGTGTTGCTCCACACTGCGCAGTTCCCCAGCAAAATCTGCACTGTTGTAAAATGATTGCTCATTTCAATCTGTGAAGGGGAACTCCTGGGCATGCAAGGAGGGAAGGACTTACAGGAATCACCTGTCTCTCCTTGGTCTGTAAAAGCTGATTCGGGTGATCTGGGCGGATAGAGAGATGCTGGCCCCTGCTCCACAGATCCTCAGGCCGTGCTCTAAGAACGCCAGATGACCTTGCCAGTGACAGAAAGTGGTTCCTAAAATGCACCAGTGTTTGCTAAGGCCATTGGCTGACATTCATTACCTGTCTTTGACCATAACCAAGTTTTACATGGCATATTCACAGCAGGGGTGATATGATTTAGCAGATGACCGTGATGTGTTTGTCACTTTATTTTTCTTTAGCGCATTGGGCCTGTACCAAGAGGTCCAGCTCCACATAAATACCCTTGTCTAGTTCACCACAGCTATAATCTCCAAAGTGCTATGTGACCCACCTTGCTGCATGTGTCCCCAGCCCTAAGCCACTTTCTTCTCAAACTATTAACTAACTAAAATTATTTAATGGGCTAGAAGAGCATGTGGGCCTTTCTATTCTTAATTATAAAACACACACGTGGAAAAAATTAGGTATGTCTTTTTAAAGGGAACATTAAATGAAATCACTTTCTACTTAAACAGCTCTTATCAAATTTCCCCAGTCATCACCCTCAAACACATTGTAGAGTACAGTACACATACGGAAGAGAAGCACCCCCCATCCCACCCCAGTGATGTGAAGTGTCAGGGCTGATAAATCTTTTTTAATCTCCTTGAGCCTATTGGCTTCAAGGAAGCATTTCTGTAACCCAAAGCATTTTTCCACAAGAAAAAAGAAAAACAAGGCCAGAAAGGATAACTCAGATACTTATCATTAGGGAGAAAAACATGCCAAAAGAAGAAGAGCAGGTGGGCTGGGGATATAGCTCAGTGGAATAAGTGCTTGCCTAGCAAGCGCAGGGTCCTGAGTTCAATCCCCAGTACCGCAAAAAAAAAAAAAAAAAAAAAAAAAAAAGAGCAGGGATGAAATGGTAAGCTGTTATTTTCTGAGCACTAGGAGAGCCCCAGCACTAGAAGAACCACTGGTAGACCAGCCTTAGGCGGGGCAGTGGGACCACCCAGCCCCACTGAGGAATAGAATGGGGGCCAGGATGGGCCTTTCATGAGTGGGGACAGGGGAGGGCCACCTCTACTTTTCCTGCTCTTGGTATTACAGATTTACTTATTTTACTATACACGAAAAAGGTTCTACCACAGGGCTTAGAAGAGAAACAAAAAGGAACGCACGCTGCTCCCTAATCCTGGAGCCCTCCATCGGTCTGAGATACACAAGCAAAGACGCCAAGGCCAGTGGTGTGGAACACAAATCAAAATGAGCAAAAAGCAAGAGGCAGGAGAAAGAGCAAGGGAGATTTTTTTCCAGTTTCTTGTTCTACTCTGTTTTAAAAATTCAGCAGCAAGACTCACGGCAGAGCGTCCCTTGCCAGCAAACCCACAACCTTTTATTATATGGTCTTCTAGGAACTGATTTTAATCTGCTCAGGGATGCTCAGACCCACACAAGGAAAATAAAGGTAATGCAGGTCCCTGGAAACTTCAAGGAAGGAGCTCCCAGCATTTATGCACTGCAGGGGCACAGTGAAACAGCAGGGGCTCTGAGGTCCCAAGAAAATTTCAGAAAAGCTTTCTTTCCAGCTTTGAAAATAAATAACTCCTAACTCTATGCTCTAACAGAGTTTGTAAATATTTACACCTGTGGAGAGAGCAAGAAGCAGCAACTGGAGGGTCGCCGCTCTCTCCCTGTGTCTCTGTGATGCATTCCATTATTTTTGCAGTGCCCCATGCTGGCCAGAGACGGGGGAGTGTTTTACTCAAGCTGTGTAAACAACCCCAGTAAATAAGCAACTGTAAGCTTAAAGAGCAAAGTTAAGGTGCAAAAAGTGCCGCTGCTGGCTGTCTCCCTTTTTCAGAGGAAACTGCCACAGGGCAGCAAGGCTCTGGCCCATGGTCCCCACAACCCCGGGATTCCAGTGACCTCAGGCAGGTCCCCTACACTGAGTGTTTCTCTCCTTCCTTGAGACAAAGATGGAACCCTTCAGGAAGAGACTGCTGTCAGGATCTAGTGGGGAGACAGGCAGCTGCCTTCTGAAGGGTGTGAGACCGGGAAATGCTACAGATGTTTCCAGTGTTCACTCTGCAGGTAGCACAGGTGGTGCTGAGAATGTGAAGGTGGCTTTCAGATATTCCCTTCATGTAAATCACAGCACTGGAATCCTGAGCACACAGAGGTACACTGATATGCTTGGTTTTCCACTTTACTTCTCTTCACTCCGTTCTTTTCTGGAACTCCAACCCTTGTCAGTACCCTGTGTTCCTTCCTGGCACTCCATGTCCCTCATAATTAATATGCAGTATCTGGACCAAGTGAATGGTGTTCTGGTCCTATGATGCGGGGCATCTGTCAGGCCTGACTTTAAGAAGTTGTTGCTGGTTGAGTTCTGCAAGAAGCAGATCCTTGACACAAATTAGGAAACAAGAGGGCTATGAGACAGGGTTCTTAGGACAGAAAGGGAAGAAATTAAATTAGGTCGAGGGAGAAGTTTGGGTGATGTGAATTTCACAGGTGTAGTGAAGGCCTCATCAACCCTGTGGGGAGTTCTGGGTCTTATGGGCCCTTCGACCTATCCTGGGTTGGCACAAGAGGGCCAGTCTTTTGTATTCCCTTGGAGATGAGGCCCTGAGTTCAGGCAGCCCTGGGAAGGGGCATAGCCTTCAGCGAGGACAAGAGGAAGCTGACAGCTGGGGTCTTTCTTCCAGCACCATGCCCAGGAGCTGGGGGAAGAGATCTTTCCAATCTCGTAGGAGATCTGAGTAGACTACCCCAGCACTCATCCCCAAAACACATGGTATGGTTTGTGTCTGGATGTCCCCCCAAAGCTCACACAGTCATGGGCGGGCTTCTAGAGTTTATGATCGGTCCATGGTCCAGTGCTCGGATTATGGGTGTGAGTGCTGTATCTGCCCAGGAGCGGGTAGTTTGCATACAGTGTAAGGGAGGGAAAGAGGCTGCTCACTGCTGCTCCTCCGCTTTTTGTTCCTGCTGCTTTGGCTGTCTTGTGCTCTCTTGAAGTGTTGCCCCTGTGTCCTGCCACCCTGCTTTGGAGCCAGCTGATTATAGACTGAATCCTCCACAAACTGTAAGCTAAACAGACCTTTCCTTCTTTAATTCTGGGCGTCAGGAATTTTGTCTCAGCAACAAAAGTAACCAAGACACACATTAAGCCACCGTGACTTACCATACCCAGAGATGAAATACCCTTTGTTTTGTTGGCTGAGGAGACTCATCATTGTGCTTGTTAGGGTTTAGATGTGAGATATCCCCACATAGACACATACATGGAGGACTTGATCCCCAATGCTCAGTGAAGCAATATTCAGAGGAGGGGCACAGGGTAGAATGTTATGGTTCCCCAAAAGTCTTATGTGTTCAGGGTTGACTAGACTAGAGGGGCTTTAACTTCATTAGTGGGTTAATTTATTGATGTATTCATAATTAAAAGGCATTACTGAGAGGTAATGAAAACTGAGAAATCTCTGAGTTGCAGGGAGCTGATCATAGGGATGACTTTGGGGATTTTTTCTGGCCCCTAGCTCTTTCCTTCCTGAACTTTTTCCTTTCTCTCTGCTTTCTGGCTAACATGGAGGTGAGCGACTTCCCTCTGCCTTGCCCTTCCATGGAGATTTTCTACCTCCTCATTGGCCTAAGAGGAATAGAACCCACAAACCATGGACTGAAACCTCTAAAACTGTAAGCCAAAGTAACACTTTCTTCCTCTGTCTTGGGTACTTAGTCACGGTAACAAAGAGCCAGAGAACACAGCTCTATAACAGCAGACACAGCATTTGAAGCAAGAGGCTCAAGCTAAGGTACCAAGAAAGACCAAACCATGATAAGTCCATAAATTCTTGCTGTTTGAAACAAACAGAAAGTTGGGGAACAGGAGAAAAAGTCTGGAGTTTTAAAAGAGATGAGAAGAAAGACTGGCAAGAGTAGGTGTAGGTGTAAGGAAAACTCAAAGCCAGTACACTAAGCAAGTCCACTCATGGGCAGAAGCAATTTCTACCCTCAGTTATGGGAATCCCCTAAGGGCCATGCCCCCATATCTCTCTACCAAACAGGAAGACAAGCTTCATCTGTGCTGTTGAAAACATAAAGAGTGTGTAATAATGTAAGGAACAATATCTGCTTATTTAATATGTCTGCTTATGAATTTTTAACACCCGAAAATAGTTACTCTATGTTGAATGATAAGCTTTCTTCATTAAGTAATTAAACTGATTTAGCCATTGTGAATTTGCTCCTGAGCTCCGGATTCCATGAAGTTTGGAGGTAATTTCACTATTGATCTTCAGCAATTAACCTGTCACAGAAACCTGGAACAGTGTTCCTATTCTCTTTTCTATGTCCCTTTGCTTCTGACACATCCACTTTAAGATTTATTCTTTATTTGTAATGTAGCATCTGCATCATAAATACACTACACCCACTAGTCAGTGGGTATGAGATATGTCATTTGATCGTGAACAGGCTGTTTCCTGATCCTAGTCACAACTCCAGCCAGAGAGCCATGGCTACACCTGTTTGGGGAGGAACATCACCGTAACCATGTGGTGGATGCACAGGTGGATTCTCAGTTCTTGTATATGGCAAGCAAAGAATTGTAAAGCATTCACTCAATGGTAAGGGAAAAGCAGCTACTTTTATTGAAGGTCACGAACACAGAAATGGTGCTGGAGTGACAAAAAGACACACTGCACACCGTGCAGATAAATGAGGCTCTTGAGCTTGAGAGTGGCAGAGGAAACAGGGAGCCTGCATGTGCTTTGGTCTAGGGTCGTGTGCAAGGCTGCTAAGGTAGCCTCAGAGCTCCAGTAGGTGGAGGGGAGTGAGTTTCTCAGCTCTCAATATCCTACCTGTACCATCCATCACCTTAAGAGTAAAGTTTCCAGTCAAATATGGGGACGAAGGGTGTGTTCACTGTTCTCTGACACCCATTTATCAAAATGAACAAAAACTGAAGAAGAAAACTGCTTGATCAGTTTTGCGTGCCCGCATCTTGTAATCTGAGCAACTCCTTTGAAGACAACAATATGCAATATAATAACCATTGTTAATTTCCTACTATCTTGTTTTGAAACTCTGTATCATTGTTTTTATTTTTTTATCTTTTATCTTTAAAATAAAAAAGAAAAGGCTGTATGCTGCTCTCTGCATTGGTCAACCAATTTATAAAATACTTTTTTTTTAATTGAACCCTTAGAGAATTAAAATGTTATGCATTTAAAATAAAATAAGGACTAGGAAATGGCCACCACCCCCAAACAAAGACTAGAAAGGATGTTGTCAAAATGTAGTAAGACTGAACTGCAGTAGACCAAAATTAGTGACGGTGAAAACAAATTCATATGTCCTTGGGCTGTACTAAGCACATAAATTTCTCTTAAATTTGGAGGGATCCCAAGTAGCTCAGCTTTACTGGGAGGATGAACATGAGGACCATGGAAGTACACATGACCAGGAAGAGGAAGGACACAGGACCTGCTGCACACTGAGGAGCAGAAGAGGAAAGGGGGTGGGGAAGAGCTTTCTTAGGTTCACCTCCTCCGGCTGAGAAGAGGCTGGGGTGAGCAGGACCACAGAAAGGCCAGAAACAGCTTTGCTTGTCCCTCTTTCCCACACCCAACAAAGCAAGGCAAGTTCAAATTCAAACAAAAGACCAATGAGCCATGGACAGTGCTGTAAAAATCAAATGGATATCTTGGCTGGTGATCTGCTCAACCAGAGAAAAGGAAGGAAATAATGACCACAAAACATGATTGGAAAGTTGAACCTATGAAGAATTGACAGAAAGAAAGGGATGAAAGAAATAGATATAAAAAAGATAAAAAAAAAAAAGAAATAGATAAAAGGATGAAGTCAGGTGTGGTGGCTCACATCTGTAATCCCAGCACTCTGGAGGCTGAACCAGGAGGATCATTGAGAGTTCAAGGCCAGCCTGGACTACATAGTTAATTCAAGACCAGCTCAAACTGCACAGCAAGACCCTGTTTAAAAAAAAAAAAAGATGAAGAACATACATATTAGAAAAAAGAATAATTAAATAAGAGATAGAATATAATAAAACTACTAAAAACAGGAATATTAGAATCAGAAAAAAAAGGAAACAGACATACTTAAAGGGAAATCACATGGAATTTTTGGAACAATTATCCAATAAGACAGAAAAAAAGGACAAAAGAAGAGACTAAGGAGAATATTATAATGTGGGATATATACATATTACTCAATAAGGAAATGAAACAAATGAGCATGAATATTTTTAAAATATGATAAAAGTTGGCATAAAAAAAAATCCCTAATCTGCAGTAATGGAAAAAGTGTCCCAAGAAAATGTGTAAAAATCAGCCACTAACCACACTGAAATAAATCACTTACAAGAAGATAAGGAAATCAAGTTAGGACATTTATTCTAAAAGTGTAGAAATCACCTCCAAGGGGCCAAAATATTGTTATGGGAAGGAGTGAAATATATTACATATTCTTGCCTGATATGGTAGCACACAATCCCAGCATTTGGGAGACCATGGCAAGAGGATCACCATGAGTTCAAGTTCAAGGTCAACCTGAGCTACATAGTGAGTTCAAGGGTAGCCTGACTGGCATAGCAGAACCCTGTTTCAAACCAAAAAAAGATATATATCAGGCATTATAACAGTTGGTACCCCTCCAGAGAACCATAGTTCATAAACAAGCAGAGAACATCTCTACGTTTATTAAAATATTAAACATAGAGAGGTAGGGAGCAATAATGAAAATAGAAATACAGAGTTAGCACACACAGAACATCCATAAAATATTCAATGTTGAGAAAGTCCTGGGGAGAATGAATTATGACAATAATTTCAAGCAAACTAATTATGAATCGTGACTACCACCATTAAATGTATTTGCAAGCATGCAGAATCAGACCACCTGTGCTGTGAGGCCTTAAGAGAAAAAAACTAGAGAGAAGGACCCCAGCCAGCCAAGAGATGAACCACAGTACGGACCCAGAGGTGGGCAAGCTGTGCTAGACAAAGCCCATGGTGAACATGGAAGCCGGAGAACCTTACGACCTTTCGTGTAGGTGATATGAACCTCGACACTGCTACAGAACTGCAAAGCAAGGTGGGGGAACGGGATTCGTGAAAGGGGAAGTGAGAGCACCATTTTCCTCACACATCATAGCACAAAGTCAGTACAGTCATCTTAAAATATTTAGAGTCATAAAGAGGGACTAAAATCAGATTATAAATCATTCAAAATATCAGGAGGAGGGGCGCAACTGAACTAAAATGTAGAACATATGGACGGCACAACAGAAGATGGAAAAAAACACGAGTTTAGAAAGAGAAAACATAGGAAGGCAGACTTGAAACCCGTTATACATATAATGTGTATGTTCTGTGTGTGTGTGTGTGTGTGTGTGTGTGTGTGTGTGTGTGTATGTGCAAATGCAGTCATCCCATCAAAGCTTCTCAAGTCAGTCGGTGAATCTAGCTATATACCTTATATTAGTTATTTAGAAAGGTAAAAAGTAAAATGATATTAAAAGGGATTCTGGTGTTTTTTGCATTTACTTATATCTTTCTAAAACTTTTATTTCTAGAGATAAAGGAACCAAAACATATTAACAAACACACAGTCATAAATGAAAAAACATAAAAACAACAAAAACAATACAGAATTTCAGATGAGGTGAAAAGAAATTAACAGTGGTTGCTGTATTACGTACTGTTGTTTTTACATTGTTTACTCCTATAAACAAACCAGACATGTAAGAATAGTCAAACAATTAAATATGAAATGTCCTTTTCAAGAAAGCAATAGAAATTAACAATACAATTATCTTGGCCATCTTGTTTGTGTATATGTATTCCCTTTCTTTATTTTCTCCTTTCCCTCATCTTTACCAGACAAAATTCAAAGCAAAAACAACAAAAATCATTAAAGGAAGCAAAATAATCATTTATCATTACAAAAACATGTAATCTACCATACAGAGGTAAGTCCTGTTATATTTTACATTTCCATGACTGCAAAATGAAAAGCTTAAAATGCAGAATATAAAGCTTAAAATGCAGACAATTTCAGAATTATCCAAATAAAGCAAAATTTATTTATTCATATGCTGAAAAAATAAATGAAGATATAAAGAATGTGGAGTCTCCTTTATTATTCTAAATTCTTTACACCAAAAATAGAAAGTAGATCAGTTTTTAATACTTGCAAAACCACTTACAAAACTTGACCACATATGAGGCACAAGAAAAGCCTAAAAGACAAACAGTAGTAAAAATAATGACCATGCTTTCTGGTTATAATGCAATAAATGTAGAAATGAGTAATAAAACCAGCGATCTGAGGATATTATAACCCATTCTTCAACAATTCAAATCATGACTCTGTTATTGGCCTCAAAGTAGCAGAATATTTGGAAAATAATAATATTGAAGGCATGACATTAATAAAACTGATCTGAGACATCTAAAGCTATGAACTGGAAAAACTTTGAATTTCTATACACTTACATTACCCAGAAAGTCTTCAGTTTAATAATTTTAAGAGAGTGAAACCTAAGGAAAGTAGAAAAGACAAGCTGGTAAAGCAGGAATCAATACAATACAAAACAAAAGAATTAGCAGATAAAAGTGATTCCGAGAAGATAATGTAATACAAACAAATCTGCAACTAGCCTAAACAAAAATAAAAAGAAAGAACACAAACAAAATAATGAATAATGAAGGAAAGAAAACTCATAAGACATTAAAAAGAATTATGTGTACTTTGTAAAAAAAAACTCTAAAAAAAACACTTTTGAATTTCTAGATTAACAGGACTTTTCTAAGCAGTAATTATCAAAATTGAAATCATTCTTAATTCCTTTCATGGCTGCTCCTGAGGTCAAACAACTACTTCCCATATCCTCACCCAAAGAGAAAACTAGGTCAAAAAAGAGTCACAGGTGTATTTTCCAAACCTCAAAGGAACAAATAAAGAGTTCTTATTTCAGTACACTTTCAGTCCACTTGAAAGAAATAGGCTTTCCAGACTCAGACCCATCTTGTTCATCTCAACCCAGATACCCCCAATGTAATATAAGGTAAATAAAGAACATGAAAATTAAACTGGGCCATCAGCAAACAAGGATAACTGAGAAGCTAAAGAATCATTCAACAGGAACTAGGGGTCATAGACTGCCCTCTGGTATGGGTCACTTCCTCGCTGGGCCAGTCTTGCCCCTGGTCCCTAACCTGCCCTTTCCCACCGCAGCCCACTTTCCATGCTGCTAAGAGTGAGCTTCCTCAGGTAGGCTCTCCTCCGCTGTTTCTCCACTTACACTCCTGGAGAGATTGCCCACTGCCTTTGGACCGACCTCAAACTCATCATCCTGGCCTGCGAGAAACGTCTGCTCACCTCCCACGCCTCGTTTCCAGCCTGCCCACGCACGGCTAATTCCCTAGTTCTCAGAGGTCCTCACCTCTGTTTGCTGGTTCTTTTGTGTGTGTGTGTGTTAAAAGTAAGAGAACAAAAACATATTAACAAACAGACACAAAGTAGCATAAGAATAGTACAATCAAAACTGCGTTACAGACAAGGTGACAGGGAATCAACAATGGTGGTTGCATTACATATTGATAACTTCGAAGTGTATATTCAGGAATACAGATATAGACATGCAAAATTGATCAAACAATTAATCATCAACTATTCCTTACAATAACGTGACCTAAGTCAGTAGTACAACTGTGTTAGATATGCTGCATATACATACTTACTTACATATTTTTTATATAATTTTTCTTTTTTTTTAAGTGTGAAAGAAAAAGAACTACATCAACAACAGAAAAAAAACGGAAAGCATTAACAAAGAGACACAAAGTAGCACAATAACAGTATAATCAAAATGGAATTATAGACAAAGCAACAGAAAACCAATAGTTGTTGCATTGCATATTGATATCTTCAAAGTATATGCTCAGGAGAACACATATAGACATACAAGACTGATCAAACAACCAGTCATCAACTATTCCTTACCATTAAGTGACATAATACAGTAGTAGAACCATGTTAGCCATCCTGCACATATGTATATACATACATACATACATACATACATACATTTTTGCCTCTTTCTTTTCTCCTTTCCCTCGTCCCATCTGTTCTTTACTTTTGAACAGATTTCCTTCATGTCTCTTGGTTCTTGCCCCTGTGCCTGAGCACTTTGCTCCTCCTCCTGATCTCTGGCTCCCTGTACTCAGGCACGATCTCCTGCAGCAAGTCTTCCCTGGCGCCCCACCCCCACTCGGCTGAGGCGGCTCGTAGAAGCACCTTGTTCAGGCCTCCGTGGGCCTTAACCCAGAGCTCTGGGTGAGCTGGCTGCTAGGGTCTCTCCTTCTGGACGTCCTAACCTCCTGGAAGATGCGGAACTGTCTTTCCCGTCCTGCACTGAGCAGATGCGTGGTAAATGGCAGATCTAGATAAAGGCTGAAAGGAAGAGTACTTCCCACTCTCGTGGAAAATCACCTCCAGATCAGCAAAATCAGTGGCAAATGAAGATTGCCCAGAAATGAGGTTACTGTGGGGCCTCTGCTTCAGATTAGAAATGCTAGCATCTGACCATCGGCATGGTATCGTCAGGACTGTCCTCCCTTGAGAAATAAGTGGATACCTCAGAGGGTAGTGTGTTCTCATGAGAGTCTTTCTGTGCTGGGGAGTTTTGCAGACAGCATTTCACAGTTTGATGACACAATGTCAAATATAAATAACCCATATAAAACTTCAGTGTGGGACAAGCACAGATTTATTTTCCCATCGCTGCCCAGGTAGCACTGTGTACTCAGAGGTCCCTGACTTGCCATTCTGGAAGAGGAGCCTCTCGCTCTGCACATCACGTTTTGTATTGCAGATTTTATTGCCGGCTCAGGGAAGAAATCATCTCTCCTGGAAGTTGCGACGCTGGGAGGTTTCGTTTGCATTTCTAGGTCCTAGAACTTAGCGCGTTCTCCTTCAACACAGCTCCCATAGTGTATCATTTATATAATTTACTTCCCTCTGCAATTTATTTAAAGACTGCTTTCAAACTTGTTAGTGGAAAAAATGCTCTGATTTGGTGCAATTCTTATTTCACAGATGAAGAACACGATGAAAGATGAGTTTGCCCATACAAGTTGTTAAGATCCAGAACCACAAGACACACACTTATATCCCAGCCACAGAGCTCCTTTTTAGGGGGTAGTACTCGCAGCACTTGTAACACTTTTAGTACTTATTTTTGTTGTGCTCTCAGTCTATCACAGCACAAAAGTCTTATGCATTTGCTGTCTAAACCTCTTGGTTGAGCACTGCTACAATTTCATTCAATTACGTGGCATGGAAAGCTCAGATTTTCTGAAGCAATACACAAAAATGTGAAAACCTAGAACTAACGAGACAGCACACACCCGCACACAGAAGGGTATCAAACACCTACCTCAAGCAACCTGGAAACAGCCCAGCAGATTACTGCTGTAATCAAATCCATTGTCAATCATTCATAAAACAAATTAAAATGCAATGGAGAATGATGGAAGTTGACGTCAGGGTCCTCTGGTGTGTTCCTTGTGGCTCCATCTGTGCATCTGTTACATGATTACACTGAGTACTAGGCACCGTTTAGGTAACTAGGCAGCCCTACTGTAAAGACCATATATTTAAAAGTGAGTGAGAGTTGTCACCGCAAGAGCCTTCACCTGTAGGCAGTATCATTTGTTCCCAGAGAAATACCTAAAAAGTTTCTGATGTTTGTGGACAAAAGGAAAGCTGTAACTTTGGGTTGGTTTCTTGCTTTGGGAAATATCTGAAGGGGTGGGGGAAAGGCAATCTGGGAGTGGTGGGCAGAATGCTCTTTCTGCAGACCTTACACACATGAGCTACCATCGGCTAAGGTGAAGGTATCACATGGCACAGCCCAAGGGCCCTGGCAGAGACCTGAGTTCTCCTCTCAGACCTCCAAGGGCCAATCTGCAAGGTTTCACATAGCTGCACATGAAGAGAAAGGTGGCACTTGAGGAAGTAAATTATTATAATCTGGCATGCACTATTTCAGTTTTCACCGTTCTGATAGTTTGAGTGGGAAATATTCTCCCAGAGCTTCCTGTGTGGAAGGCTTGGTCACCAGGGCAGCAGTATGCAAAGGTGGGGCTACAGGAAGGGGGGTGGGTCGTGGGAGCTCTAATGTCATTTGATGGCATTTGGGGAGGTGATAACTTAGGTGGTGGGACCCAGCTAAGGGAGTAGATCATGAGGACCTGCCCTTGCAAGCTATGCCTTGTCCCTAGTGTTCATATCTCTCTCTCCTCCTTCCCTTCACCTCCCCCTGCCCTCCGCTCTCCCCTCCCCCTCCCCTCCCTGTCTCTCTCTTCTCTCTCCTACCTCTTCCTCTCTGTCCTTCCTGAGCGGTATGAGATAAGCAGTGACCTCTGCCAGGTCCTTTCATCATGACGCTTCTGCCTTGGATCCAGTCAACCGTGGACTGAAACCTCCGAAACCCATGAGCCAAAATAAATTTCTCCTCCTCTAAGTTGATTTTCACAAGTATGATGTCCCAACAATGGAAAGCTAACACAACCACACACTTCCATACCAGAGCACGTCTGTGGGTTGTTAAAAAACAGTAACATTTCTTCTACTGCTTTTTTCAAATTCGTTGCAATATCATCTTTTGCTAAGATTCAAGTTAGGTATGTATAGAGGTGGTTATTTAGCCTCATTTTTATACAGACATTATTGCACTCTTTTTAACAATTTATTTGTGTGTTTGTTTCTCCCCAGCCAGACAGATTTCAATATTGTACACAGGCTACCTAGTACAGTGCCTGGTACAAAATACACACTAGCAAACAAAGGAAGGACTAAATGGAGGAAGGAAGGAAGGAAGGAAGGAAGGAAGGAAGGAAGGAAGGAAGGAAGGAAGGAAGGAAGGAAGAGAAGAAGGAAGGAATAATTGAATCATCAGAGTGAGATCAATGCATAAGGTGAAATCACACGGCACACAGGAAGCTATAAGATGAGTTATGAGATTATTATTGTCGCTGCATGGGCCATGCAACCTCAATCTTAATGGAGAAAACTGAAGACTGACATGAAGATACACAGATAACTGTCAAAAGTTTTCTCTGTTTACATACAGTAAATCACACATTATTTTCATTTCAGAGTGTCAGCTCAAAGGATTTGTTGAAAGTGACAAAAGTGTTTATAAAGCCCTGATTTAATAAACCTCTTTGAGTATTGTTGTATATACCCAGATAAACTTTGCATGACAATTAGATTCAAGACTCCAGGAATGAAAGCCAGCAAAACTCCTAATAATTTGCCTGGATCGCCATCCTTCCTGTTTAGTCTTTTTTCTGGATAGGTTACTCATTTCCTGAGCTTGAGCCCTAAGCCAGATGTGAGCATGTATGATCTGGTCTACCTATCAATCTTGCACTTGCTGGTGTCATTTCAAGGGGCAATAGCCAGACAGAATGACCACTGTGGGAAGAATGCAGATCTCAGACAGAAAAGGCAAAAATAAAAACCAATAGTGAGGAGGACCTTGATCCTGCAAAGTTGGAAATCCCAGGCTAAAATACCCATGAAGAAGTGACTGAAATTTCATTTGAGACTGTATATCAAAGTTTGAGATTTCTAAATCACAAATCTGAGAGCTATTAAGTAAGTTAAGACACAATGTTTAATCTGAACCTCTTGATCCACAACAGATACAAAGAGTAAACAAAACACAGTGAAGTTTAGATTTCACGAATGCATTGTAGTAAGAGGCACATTGGCACTGGTCCTCTCAGAATATTCCCTCTTGGCTTGAGCACACTAATCTAATAGTTCTTGAATTTTTCTGAAGCAGTTCTGGAAGTCCTCTCTCATGAGTATCTTTAAAAAATGTGATCAGAATACAATGAATGCTGCTGCTGAGTGCCGTCCAATAGGAAACTGGCTCATAAAAGCATTATGGTGTGTCCTCGTCCACTTTAGTCATCAGATCTGGCACCATACGACTCTTGGCTATACCCAGAACGAAAATGACCATTTTTGTTTGCTTTGCTTGCCTGCTTGCTTGCTTACTTTTCCTTTCTAGGTTTCTGGATTTCTTTTTAATTAAAAAATGAAACAATATTCCATGACAAACTAATGTGTGTCAATGTCAAAAGACCCAGTTGAAAAATGGGCAACTGAAATAAATGGGTGCTTCTCAGAAGTACAAATGACCAAAAAATACACAAAAAATAGCATTGTTGGCCATTACAGAGATGGAAATTAAAACTACAGGGAGATACCATCTTACCCTAGAGAGAATGGCTATTATAAAAAAAAAAATCTAATAGTAACAAAAGCTGGAAAGAATTTGAGGGAAAAGGAACTCTTCCACACCATTGGTGGGAAGGTTGCTGTTCAACTGATTCAAGACATTGAGGTGGCCACAATAGCACAAATAAAGACACTCAGACAGAGGACTTCCAGAACTGCTGCAGAAATTAACAAGGACAATGGGATAAATGTATTTGAAGTGAGGGAGAGTATTTTGTGAAGGTTTCATGGCAATGTGTCTTTAATGTTTAATGTAATATTTTTAATTAAAATAGTCACTGTAGTTTTCTGTCATGCCTTGTATAACTTATAACTGAATAAAATTCTAAATGATACTTAACACTTCTTTAAATCCCTTTTTAATTCTTTTCTTGAAAGAACGTTAAAGATCCCTAAGTTTATAAGAGGAAGGGAACCAAGTTCTTAGATTCTTAGCCTAAAATCTTTACATAGTAGATTCTTAATGCCAAGCTGAATCCTTTCTTCTTTTCACTCATCTGAAGTAATTCATTCTTTGTGCATCACTTAAAATACATCATAAATATTATAACTCTTATAAGGCTACCTTCTACATGGTTTCATTTTTCACATAAAAAACAGTAATGCTAACTGTATTAGTTAAGAATTACAGTTAATTAATAGATTTAGCTACTACAGTTAATTATCCTAAAAAGCCACTAATAGATAATGTCAGTCACTATCTTCTCATTGTAAGACCTTTTACACTTAGTTGTTACATTCAGTAGTGTTTGCTGTTCTACATGCAGCCCTTTGGACTTCCCAAACTTTAGTTAAGTAGTAGACCACTTGAAACATAATTGTCTTCCCTTTCTTCTCTAACAATTTTTAAATGGCTCTGTTTCCTAAGAGGAGAATATACAGTGATTTTCATGACTCGTTCCTTACTTGCTAACATCTCTTGTTTAACATGAGCAATAACTCAAACATAAAATCCACTTGAGATCTTTAAAGGGTAAAGAAAAAAAACAAGGAAATTTTAACTAGAAAAGAATTCCAGGAAAAGAAATCCACCACTTTGATTACTTTCATCCTGGAAATACTTCACAGTCTGAAAGCCCCAACTTCACCCTCTGCTGTATGTCCCCTTTCCTCTCCCTAATTACCACACATACCCCACCACAGATATATAGCTATAGATTTGCGGGTAGATAGCATGCTTCCCTAATTTAAATTCCTTAATCAAACTAGGTTAAACAAGAAGCAACTGTATCCCCAAACACGGCCAGATACAAAGCAGGTTCCAAGAACCGTGGACAGCAACTCGGTGGGCTGGTCATCAAGGACCTGGTTCTTTCTAGCTCTCCACTCTGCCTTCCCAAATATAATTTCCTCCCGAGTCTCAATGTGTTTGCTTATTAATATTGCTTAAGGGGAGCCGGGGAATTTGTACAAATACCTTCCAATATGGCAAACTCGGATCTTATGCTCATTCCTGGACCTGTGTCACAACTTAATTGGCTTAAAATCTAACCAATAAAGATCCCCACTTTAATCTGATGAGGGGATAGATAATTTATTAGATCCAGAACATAGTTAACCACCTAGAGTTAGGTAATGGATTCATCTTGATTACTGTTGTCCCCATCGTAGTTATGATTAGTACACAAAGAACCAGAAGTCCAGGCTTCCTTAGGTGTGCCTAAGTGCTTCTATCTCTGAACCTAACCCATTCCTCCAAACCTCCCTCCATCCAACTTGCAAAATGATGTAGCAGCTGGGGAAGAGAGAAACTGGCAAATGTTCTGATCCCTATTTGCAAGTGATTTCCTCTCGTCGTTGACAGAGCCCCTTCCCTGAGTTGTGGGTGGCACACACAGCAGACCCTGATGGACTCAGTACAGGTGGGGACTTATGTAAGTCAGCACTCCACATTCCAACATTGATGCCATCAGACCGCAAGTACACAGATTAAATTAGATTTTCTGTGGGTAGGACTTGGCCATAGGTATCTATTAAAGCTTCTGATGTGATCCTAATACACAAGCAGGATTGAGAAGTATTAGTTTACTAAACATCCTGGTTGCCTGAATTTCTTGATTAATATATACTTGAGTTACCTAGTTCTGGCTTCGTGCTTTAAATTCAGCTTCTTTGAAATTTACCCATGTGACTTAAAACACAGTCCATTTAAATAAAACTCTGTCTCCGATGTGATAACAACTACAATTTGAGGTATAGATGCTGTGTCAGCTTCCTTTTAGAGAGTGATGCTCAATCAATGAATGCATGTCTGAAACACAATATTATATAGCCGTGCAGGTTTTGTACTGCTTTCTATTTCTGGGTGCAGTGTATAACATACATTGGCAATATTTCATTTTTATATTGTAATGGGATCTCCATAGGCTTATATTGAAATTGGTTTTCTGCTGTAATCTCACATTCTAACAGCCTCTATAGACCTACTCAGGAACTAAAAATTGTTGTAAAGAACATTTGGCATAATTTATTTTTTTGTGAATTATACAAATGCTTCTCCCCACCCACCCCCCATCAACCGTGAGAGATATTGAAATACCATTACAACTGCAATGGAAAGTAAACACTTGACGTGTTCAATAGTTATTTTACAAAAGCTAGAAAGTGCTTTTCCTCTTGACTGCAGGATCTTCAGTCATCCTTGTATTTTTAATAGGATTTTGACACTCATTTCAGATGATGGTGGGAAGTGATTCTATCACTTGTTTTCTTTGAAATTAGCACTATAGGCTCCAGAGATATCCAAAGCCCCAGAGCATCTAATTGACAACTGTCTCTTTGTCACACTGAGGCTGCCTTCCTGATTGGCCAAGCCCAGTCATGTCCTCAAACCCACTCACAAGCCAACCCCCCAACCTAACTGCTTTAGAGCTCGTAAGATATAGAAAACAAGAGGCTCCTGCTCCTGGTCATCATCTCCTCTGTGAAGTACTGAGGTTCTTCTTGACTCCACAGCACCTCTGGGTCTTAGCAAAGGTTCCAAGTGACATCCACACTTACTAAATCATTTAGTTATTTTCCTGTCACTGGGGAAAACTACCTGACACCCACAACTGAAAGGAGAAGAGGGTTATTTTGGTTCATGGTTTCAGTCCATGACTGGCTGTGGCTCCAAGACAGAAACAGGATAGCAGGGGGATATGGTGGAGTAATCGGTGCTCAACGCATGGTAGCCAGGAAGCAAAGAGGGACGGGAGGAGCCTGGGACACCCTTCCGGGTCACACCCTGCTTGCCCCTCTTAACAGCATATTCGGCGACTACACTTAGCCATAGACGGGTGAACCCCCTCATGAGCATAGCGCCCCTGGGACCCAACCACTCTCCAAATACATGAAACTTTAGGGGTAAATGGATTTTTTAAATCTCACCTCTAAGTATCTGCACTTCTCAGTTTGTAAAATAGCAAAACTGTTCACCTCGCAGTGTCACTGGGAAGAGAACTGAGATCCCTGTGGATGGTCTCAGCACATGGCTCATGGTAAGGTTTCAGACTGTATCTGCTGTCAACACACCAAGGCTGTTGCTGGTTGCCCACCTGGTGGCTGTTCTGCAGGCACATCTTACATATTTCTTCACTTTTGTTACATCTCTTTTCTTCTTAATACCCACTTGCTGCCTCCCTACTTCTTTTTGTTTCTTTCTTTTTCTTCTTTTCACTTATGTATGCCGAGTGGTAAGATAAAAGTTTACTTTTGAAATCCATTTCTTTAAATAAGAAGAGTGATCCTGTTTAATTGAAAATATTATGTAAATAATAGTCTAGGTGGTCCTCAGATGTAGCAAAAACATGGAACAAACCCCAGTGCACAAGAACTTTTCAAGCCTTACTAAAGCAGGTCACATGGCCAACACAAGACTCAAGGGGTGGAGAAGTAAGTTCCACCTTTTAGTGACAAGCATCAAAGTCACATTACAAAAAGACCTGCATCAAGGGATAGATTGGAGCCATTTTTACAATCTTCAAAGCCAAAGGTGTGACCCACACAAGTTACCTACAGCCTCTGACTAGCACTCTATTTCAGGACCTCATCATGGAACCCCTACCTTCATATTCCCAGAGTGTCCAAAATAATCCCCTGTTTCTGCCTCTCACAGCTAGCCTCTCCTCTCAAGCAAGGAGGAAAAACTACCTTCTGTATCACATCTTCCAAATCTCCTTGACATGATTTCCTCCCCTCCAAACTCAACTCACATTCTCCAAAATTGTTTTCTTGACTTTTCAACATGATCTTTCCAGGTCTCATTCACATTCAGTCTCTCCTGAGAGACCATCTCTAAGAACCTCAAGTTCAAGAGAGGAAACCCAGAAGCAGGCATTATCACAAAATGATTCTCTTGCTTGAATGTACCTTCCTTTCCTTAGTACAGCTCACATTGCCCCTCAGAGTCAGAGATCTGAAGGACACACTTTTGGGAAACCATGTTTTAAGAAAACAATCAGGCCAGGGACATAGCTCAGTGGCACCGTGCCTGTCTAGCAAGTGCAAGGTCATGAGTTCAATTCCTAGTACCAAAAAAAAAAAAAGAGAGAGAGAGAGAGAACCATTGGTCTAAGTCACAGGAACCCAATATGCTCTTGTTCATAGCTCCATACCCTAAAAAATAAAAGACCAGTAGCACAGGAAGGTGTGCTTGGCCAAGCCTAATACAAAACCTTCTGCACAAGCCAAGCTTCCAGAAGTTTCCATGACCAACCCTGATCTCTAAGCAGAAGTCCCACAGGACATGATGACATCCAGTATGAGCTCATCAAGCATTGGCACCTGCCACCTGATCTTTTGACAAATGGGTGACATGGGTGGCTTCTGGCCACTCCCCAAAGCCCACTCTACCATTGCCTTCTCAGCACGAACCTTATTTTTGCTTGGACTCAAGGCGTTTCACCAAGATGCTGCTCCAGAATGCACCAAACACATATCCAACTATAGCCAGATGACCACAGCATCCCGGGCTCTAGGAATACAGCTGTGCCACACAGCACAGTGAGTCTAAGCGCTGTATCTGTGGTGACGGTGATGGGGGCACCACTGAGCACCTGTTCTCTGGCTTCCATTTCTAGTCTAAAGGAGGTGCCATGCTCAGTGGAGAAGCAGCCGGGTTCATGGTCCAGTGGGAAGAGAGGAATGTGTCCTTTGTTATCTACACCAGAACCCTTTACAAAGTAAAAAATGGGGCCAATTACAATAGTGCAAGGATAACAGTCACCAAGCAGAATGATCCTGGGCAAACAGGAATACACGTAATCACTAACATTGTGAGTATTGTTGCTCTTAGAAAACACTGTGGAGGCACTTTCCCTGTCCTGTGCCCTCGGCCATGAAGATGACAGACGAGGAGCGTGCTTGTTTTCTGTGCTGTCTCGCAGGCCTCTGTTGCTAATCCAATGTCTTTGATGAAAGTCTCCACCTCCGTAACTTCTCCTCCCGAATTGAGGATCAGAAAGAAGGAGCTGGGCTCTCGGCTTTCGTGCATCATTTCCCACTTTATTTACTCCAGGGGAAAAGTAGCTTGTTTGTAATCAAAGCATGAAACCAACTATCCCAACTAATAAATCCAAACATACACCTCGATTTTTTTATTTTAAAGAGAATTTTTAAAACAATAAAAATGATACAGAATTCCAAGACAAGATGATAGGAAATGACAATAGTTATTTTATTAAATATTGTTACCTTCACACTAGTTGCTCAGATTACTGCATACAGGCAGGCAAAAATGATCAAAGAATTAAACATCAGCTGTTCCTTTCAATAAACCAATAGAAATTAGTAATACAATTCTCTTAGCTATCTTGTGTATGTATACATTTTTTTCTTTCTTCTTTCATTCTCCTTTCCCCCATCCCAGTTGTTCTGTCCTTCTGAGCAGTTTCTTTCCCTTTCACAATATCTATTATACCTTTTGGATTTTATTTACTCTTTCCATTTCTTACACTTCTTTCAATATTTACTCTTTCAGTTTATTACACTTTAGACAATGAGGTCCTGTTCGACCAGGCTATTCCCCTTCTGGGTAGTTTCCCAGAAGAATTAAAAACATCATACCACAGTGAAATATGTGCACCCAGGTTTATAGAAGCACAATTTGTCATAGTTAAATCTTGGAAACAGCACAAATACCCATCAACTGAAGAATGGATAGAAAAGAGATGGTATCTTTATACACTGGAGTACTACTCACCTATAAAGAATGATAAACTCAAGGCTTTTATAGGTAAATGGATACAACTAGGGACCATACTCACAAGTAAAGTAAATCAGACCCTCATGTATACCTTCAGTTTTTTAAAGAAAAATTTAACTGCATAATATTTCAGAAGTACAAGGAAAATTCTAGTAACTAGAATAAATCAGAAGGAAAAATGCTCAAATGTGCAAGATGTGAAAATACACTAAAAAATAAATTAATCAAACAGTAATATATGACATGATCATGAAAGGTTTGGTTAACAATTATAAAAATTATGGGTCTTTCTAAATTAATTTATAGATACAATGCCCATCAAAATCCTTACAGACTAGGAGATGAAAAAGACATGCTAAATGGTTCTAAAATGCATAAATAAGTTCCTTTTTCGTAAGTGTTACTTTGTTATCTTCAAAAATAGAGGATGTTCAACCCTTAGAAATATTACAACACATTGAAAAATTACAAGGTCTAAAATACTATTATAATAATCCTTTTTAAAAAGTGTTGATATAAATCAAAAAGTTAAATATATGGAGGTACCTTCATTAATTAAGCTAGGATGATATTGTTTCAATAGTACTACAGAAATTCACTTTTTACAAACAAAAACTTGGGGTCCTCTGATCATATCATAAGCACAACCTGGGTACACATTAAATTTTAAATGGAAAATTGGTACCACAAAAAAGAAGAGAACATGTTTCTATTTATTTGATTTTTCCATAATGAAGAATTTTCTACAGATTAAGAGGCTATATAAACCCCTTAAATTTTTATATTTTAAAACAAGATAAGCAACATTGTAAGACAATATCCTAAGATAGGGTTATATTTTATGAAAAAAATAATATAAAACTTCATAACAAAATGATAAAAGGGTACCAATAGTTGAAACAGTGTGCGTCATAGTCTTAAAAATAGCTACTCAGGGTACAAGACATGGGCAATGACAGACTCTCACAAAGAAGAGCCAAACAGATAAGTGGTCGAAACTTTCTTTTCAGTGAACTAAGAGAAACTAGTAATATAAATGAAACAAATTAGCATATATATTAAAATATCCTTGAAACAACGGACGAGGTAATTCGAGGAATTATTTAAACTTCTCTCCACTTCCTATTTATCTAATGTCCTAAGATACATTTTTCTGACCAATGGTTGAAGCAGGATGATAGTCAGATCAGACAGTGCGGCCTAACAAACACCCCAAACCTCAGAACGCTGGGACAGCAATCACACTGCTCATGGTCTGCTGTCAGGGAGCAGCAGGGTGACCCGCAGTCCTTGACTGAGGTTTCAGGGAGGCGCCTGGTGTCTGCTGATTCCAATGACCGTGACTCCTTCCACGGGTCTCTCATCCAGCAGGAAACTGCTACATCCTCATGGTGACGGCAGAGGAAAAAGGATAAAACACTGAAGGCTGTCGGGCCCCAGAATAGGACACAACCCCTTCTGCCCCATTCTGTTGATGAAACCAAGTCACGTTTTGGAAATGACCCTAAGAAGAAGCAGAGAAGAATGGTGAAAAGAACCAGCCTTCCTGGTGCCTTTGTTAAGCTTCTGATCCCTGTGTCTGCAGCCTCCTCTGCCTCTGAGCTCCCAGCAGTGGGAGACAGCATGCTCCTTCCTGTTTAAAGCATCAGCAGTCTGGGTTTTCTACTCCTTTGGGCAAGAGCATCTCAACCAACACGCCTCCCCCAGCACATGCACTGTCTCCTAGAACAGCTCCTCCAGAACATGCGCTGACTTTGGAACTGACATTTCTTTACAGGAATCAGACGTGGTGCACACAGACACCAGGCAGCCCCCTGGTCACCCTGCCTTCCTGGGAGGTGCCCTGTAGTATCAGACACGCATCCAGCCTAGCACTTCCTCCCATCAGGTGCAGCAGTCAGTACCCCAAAGGGGAGGTTAGTGGACTGGTGGGGATCAGTCCTCTTGAGTCTGCTGTGTTTATTGAACCTCTGAGCAGGTCTGCCTTAGGAGATCAACAGAGCCTGACTTTATGTTACACCTCCAACCACATTCCTGATTTAAGGCAATTCTGTTTTGTGTGCAGTGTTACTTATCTACGGGACTATTACTTGCCTCTCCACTAAAAATGGTTACAGTCCCAATATTTTCTTATCTAGAGCAAAAACGCTGCAAGATGTGCTACAGTAAATGTCTCCTGTAAAGATATGAGTTGCAATTTTGTTCTCAGAATCACAAGTTTTGTAAGCCCCGTTATAGTGATTATGACCTTTCATTGGAAACGTTCTTGAGATTTTTTTAAAACCCATATCCATATGATTAAATATAAAAAGAATATTTCAACACACTTTTAATAGGACATGAGGGGCCAATAAAACAAATGTTCTGTAGATATGAGAAATTTCAAATTATGAGTGCCTTTTTTCAAAATTTTTATTAAGGTTATATTGAGTTTTAGCATTGAGTTGTAAGATATTCCTGTAGCACAAATGGAAAACCTCATCAACTTTGACTGCACAAGAATACAAATTCGGTTCTTCCAACTGTCTTAATGAATAATTAATATCATGTTCAGTGATCTGGCTGCGAGCACCAATCAGCTGGCCAAAGTAAATTGGATTTGTACTGAAGAAATAGTTCTCCGTGCTCATCACAAAGATTACTGTTTCTTTTAGGAAAAGCCTATCATAATATGAAATAAAGCCCTGTTGGAATACCTCTGTGCTATCTGCATGAATAATCATTCTTTTCTGAAACTACCTGTCGCCCCCCTAACTGGTCTTAAAGGCCTGTTTGTGAAAGATAATTGCTAATAACAACAAAAATTAAATTGATTTTTAGGGAATAAAGTATGCATCTCCTTATCCTTCTGTTTTGGACCCACATTTCCAGGGTAACTAAGACAAGCTCTTTTTGGTGTGAAGGCTGTCAAAACCCCTTCCTGGAGCACCTCCTACTCACAAGGCAGCTTCTTCAGGTAGAAAGAGACCTGTGCTGAAATATGTGCTATTGCCTATCAGAGGTGGGAGTGTAGAGTGTGTGCGTGGTCACCAGGCCTCACTGTGGAAGTCTGAAAACACAAAATGTCAAAATCGGAAGAATGCACAACACCCGTCTCACTGAATCACCCATCGGGTTGCTGAATTCTTATTACAAAAAATACCATCAAGTGGACATTTTTGTCAGACTCATTCTTGGGAGGAACAAAAGACCCTAAAGCCCATCGGCTCTTACCGGTATTCGGTAATAACAATAATGAAGCCATGGACTAAGCAAGCAATTTGGAAGTGGCAAAGTGGGACGCAGCCCACACACATAAAGACGTGTCTACAGCATGACTCACAGCTGAGCTAAATACACGGTTTTAAGTCTAGGTACTGAAAAGTTACAGGCGCCAAACCCTCTTCAAGCAAATACATTCCACTATGTACTACAGGATTAACGTGACAATCCACATTAACATAATAATGATGTTAAGCTAATAATTTTAATTAAAATAAATTATACATTATAAAGGTTAGAAAACTGTCCTAATTCAAAGGGAATGGTAACCGTTAATCACAAAGAAATATGTCTAGGACTTTCCTGTGCATTTCTAATCTCTACCTACAAGTACATATATTAAGAATTTCACCACGTTGTCTATTGCTAGGTGCCATTTGTTAAATTATGATTCCTTGGTCAGGTGATGGGTGCGCATATTTTAGTTTATAAACACTGAAATTAAATACCCCTTAAATCAAAAATCTTCAGTTCCTGACAAAGATAAAAGTCAATGAAATTGAGTTTTCTGGGTGGACATCATGTAAAGAAAGGAATTGAATTTTATGTTTATGTTTGACCCACCAAGAAGACCTTTGTAGACCAGTGGTGGGTCACAAACAGGAATTTGATCTATAGTAAAGAGCACCTATTCCTTAGTGACCTTGAATGTGGAAGTCAGAACTTCCTCAAAAAGAAAAGATGTGTTGTCTTCCATTTCCATAAATCTGAGCTGTCACCGCTGCAGGCTGAGTAAAAACACACTAAACCTCTGCCACTGGTGGCCTTTTAATTCAAGAAGGCTTATATTGTCCTTATACATCTTTGCTCCCTCTAGGTTAACAGTTCCCATATCTTTGGGCACAGGTTGAGATCCCATCACCCACCAATCACTCTGCCAAATCCAGTCTGAATAGCTGGAAGGGAGGAGAGCAGAGTCAGGGTGATCACAGAGGCCCTGAGTGGGTTGGCAGGACAAGAGCCTGGTCCCTGGGAGGCACAGAGGAAAGGGTGCCAGCAAGCTGAGCTAGGGCCAGAGGATGCCCTGCCCAGCTGAAGAGTTTGGACCTTGTGTTTGGGAAGATGCCCAAAAGACTTTTGAGCACAGAAATAAAGTGTTCAAAGTAGTATTTTAAGAACATTAAATCTGACAGCATCTCAGGCTAGCCAAGAGGCAAGACATTCATTTATAATACCACAGTGCATTAGTGATTATGGACTTGGCTCTGGAAACAAATTGCCTGGTAGGAAATTCCAACCCTGGCACTTTCTGTGTGAACATGGCCAACTTACTCAGCCACCCCATGCTGGTTTCCACACCCCACAAAGTGCGCAGGAAAGTATTACCTATTTCATAGGTTGATTGTGAGGATTAAATGCATTCATATGCGCAATGCATTTTGACATATGTCACATAGTAAGGACTTAAAAGTTAAGTTGTATTGCTATAATCCCAATTACCATTATTCTAAATCACTACTAGACCACGGTGGATACAACACAAGTCCTTGAACTGAGTGATGGTAAAGGGAACAGAAAGGAAAGGGCATATTTGAAAATTATCACAGATGAAATTCTTTACCCACTTCCACAGCTTCCTTTTGCTTTCCCCCCCATTGCTAATCAAAGACAGGGGTTTGGCCCTCGCATTTAAGGACTGCAAGAAGACAGAGACACCTATTCTCACCACCTCTATTCAAAATAGTATCAGAAAAGTCTGGCATGGTGGCACCCACCTGTATTCCCAGCACTCAGGAGGCAGAGGCAGGAGGATCTCTGTGAATTCGAGACCAGCCTGGGCTACAAAGTTAGTTCAAGGCCAACCTGAATTGCATAGTGAAACCCTATCACAAAAAGACCAAAAAAGTATTAGAAGTCCATGCCAAAAACTATTAGACAAGGAAAGAAATAAAAGCTCTCCAAATTGGAAAGAAGTAAAATTTATCTGCTGATGACATGATTTTATATATATAAAGTCCTAAAGATCCTATCAAAACCTGCTCAAACAAACAACTAAGTGTAGTAAAGCTGTAGGATACCAAAGCAACACACAAAACTTGGTAGCATTTCTATAGACAATAAACTTTCAGAAAAAGAAACCATGAGACAATAGTCTTACAATAGCTACAAAAATTTTAAGAATAAATTTAACCAAGGAGGTAAAACACTTATATGTTAGAAACTGTATACCATCAATGAAAAAAATTGAAGATGACCAAATAAATGGAAAGAAATCTCATGTTCATGGCCCAAAGAGTTAATTTTATTAAAATATCCATACGACCCAAAGTGATCTATAGGTTCAATGCAATCCTTGTCCAAATTCCAATGTAATTTTTATAAAAATTATTAAATTCTTCTACAACACTAAAAACCCCAAACACTCAAGATAATCATGAGTGAACAGACCCAAACTGGAGGCACCATCTTGCCTTTCAAAGTATCCACCCTGCTTTCAAACAGCTTCTTGACTAACAGTGGAGCTGCATCTTGATAAACCCATCACTCATTGAAAATATGATAAGCCAAAAATGCACTTACCATGGCTCACTTACTGAACTCCGGCGCAGAGCAACAGGGCACATGGTGCAGCTCATCATTCATCCTCATGATCATCTGACTAGAGCTGCTGCACACTGGCAGTGCCAAGAAGCAGGAGATAGTCCTGGAGCACCTGTTACTGTCCTGGGACAAGATCAAGATTCAGAGTACTAAATGCATATTGCTCTCATGCTGTCCTAAAGCCCAAAATTTGTAAATCAGTATACTACAAAGTGATAATAATGAAGATACCATTGTACTGGCATGAAAGTAAACACATGGACCAATGGAACTGAATAAAGAGCCCAGAAATGGACCCACGTAGGGACCACCAATCAATTCCCAACAAGAGTGCTAAGAATACACTAGGAAAAGGACAGTCTCTTCAATAAAAGGTTTTGGATAGTCACATGCAAGAAAATAAAATTGGACCCTTCCCTCATGACTAACGCAAAAGTTAACACAGAATGAACTAAAGACTTAAGCATCTGCCCTAAAATCATAAAACTCCTAGAAAACAATGGAGAAGAATTGCATGGCACTGATTTGGGCAATGATTTGTTAGCTTTGACCCAATAAATCTCAGGCAACACAAGCAAGAGTTATCCAATGGGATTACACCAAAATAAGGAAATTTCTGCACATCAAAGAAAGTACAAAGTGAAGAGACAGCCTACAGCTTAGAAGAAAGTAACTGTGAGCCATAGAGCTGGTAAGAGGCTAATATCCAAATTATACAGAAAATTAATACAACTAAGGAAAAGAAAAGGAAGGAGAGGAGAGAAAAGGAGAAGAGAGGAGAGGAAAAGAAAAGAGAGAAAAGAGAAGGAAAGGAAAGAAAAGAAAAAAGAAGAAAAGAAAAGAAAAGAAAAAGAATATCTTGATTCAAAAAGAAATGGGCGAGCAACCTAAATAGACATTTCTCAAAAGAAGATATACCAATGGACAAAAGATACAAGGAAAGTTGCACAACATCACTAATCCCTAGGAAAATGTAAATTAAAATCACAGGGACATAGCATTCCAGACACACCAGTAAAACTATTATCAAAAAGATAAAAAGTAATGAGTATTAGTGAGGATGTGAAAAAGGGGAACTTAGCACCATGCATGGTGGCACACGCCTGTAATCCCAGCACTCAGGAGGCTAAGGCAGGAGGATCTTCATGAGTTTGAGACTAGCCTAGGCTGCAAAGTGAGCTCAAGGCCCGCCTGAACTGCATAGCAAGATTCTTTCTCAAAAAAGACTAAAAACAAAAGTGGGGGGCTTATACACTACTGATGGGAACATAGACTAAAACAGCCATTACAGAAAACAGTGTGGAGTTTCTTCAAAAAGTTAAAAAAAATGTAGTTCAGCAACCTCACTAGAAGATGTTTACCCAGAAGACTGGAAATCAGTATGTTGAGGAGACATCTGCAATCTCAAGTTTAACGCAGCATAATGCACAACAGCCAAGGTATGGAATTAACCTAAGTGTCCATCAACAGACGGAAAGTAAAAGAAAATGTAGTTCAGTCCCCAGTAACACACACCAAAAACAGTTGCATTTGTCTTACCTGTATTCAGAGGCTGACCTTTCAGAAGGCCAGTGGATCGTGGGGCTCTATGCTCATCAGTGACTTGATCACCTGCAGAGTTCAGAGATGCGTGCCCGCCTGGGTTTCAGCCTTGCTCTGGTTCCAGTCCTTTCTCTCCCCATTCCTTCCTTTTGAAATGGTAATGTTTACTCTGTGCATTTTAGGTCGGAAGTATTTAATTTTCCCTTTGATTTTTACAGGGATTCGTGGCTAAGAGTTTGCCTTGAGTACCAGAGGAGACTTTGGACTTAGGTTTTTCATCAAAGCTGAAGTTCCTGGAGATGGAATAAGTGTATTTTATATAATGAGAGCAACATGAGTCTTTTGGGAGCCAGAGGTGGAATGTTATGGTTTTAACTTGAATGTCCCCCAAATTCTCGTATATGTGAAAGGTAATTGAATCATTCATCCATGGATTAAATCCATTGTTAAATTCTTAGCTAAATGGGCTTTTGGAGGCAGGGCCTGGTTGGAAGAGGTGATTCACTGTAAGCATGACCTGGAAGGATCTATCTCCCTCCCCTCTCTCTCTATCTCTCTGTCTCTCTGTCTCTGTGTCTGCCTGTCTCTCTTTCTCATTCTCTCTTTCCTTGCTGGCCAACATGGCATAAACAGCTGTTCTCCACCCAGGCACTTTCCCTATGCCCTTCCTATCTTCCAGCCAGTTACAAACCGAACCTCTGAAAACCATGAGCCAAAATAAAATTCTTCTTCTTTAAGCTATGAGTATGAGGTATTTTGTCCCAGTGATGAGAAAGTGACTGAGTCAGGTTGTTATTTCAAATGGGACAGCAGTGATAGAAGAACCAGAAGGAGTTATCTCCCAAGTTTAGCATAACTTTGGTGTTGGAGTCTTGGGAGATTTTCTCAGGAAACTTCAAGAACTTGATCTGGACAACAGAACCCTCAGAGTTTTCTTGTCATTAACCTGAGGTGACTTACATAAGTTATTGTTTCCATAGAGGGGTCAAGAATCTATTTCCATCCTATTTGATGTAATTATGCACAAAAATGGGAATATCAGAATAACCACTGTATGCGAGGCTTACATACATTGTCTGCAATCTCCTTCCCACATCTTCAACAACACTTCAAAGTGGTTATTTGCTCCCCGCACCAAATGGAAAAATACAAATCTGAGAAGGCTGCAAGGAGTTATCCAGGCTTGGTGTACAGATGGCAAGTGATGCTGCTAAGTATCACACCCAAGTCTCTGTTTCCTGGACCAATTCAGAGTGTCAGAAACACAATTCATAGCAAGTAACCATCAGTCTCTCACAGAAAAGGTGAATAAGAATGATCTACTTACGTCTCTCAAGCATCAGGCCTACAGAAATTTGAGTAAAATAATGGATAACAACAATTACAAAGAAGGGAGACATTAAAAAAAAAACATATCCAGCCTATGTGGAAGGGACAGTACCCATATAAGGAATGTGACCCTAATTTTTAGACAAGGGTGAGAAAAAGAAAGATGAGGTACAGGGAGTTTGCATCCTAATTTATGAATAAATCCCTGTCAGTTAATGTCACCTCCTGGTTCCCCACTGACTCACCACATGGTTACTTCACAATGACATACGTGCACACACACACACGCACACACACACGCACACCATGCAGAAGTTTGGACTTTGAAACAATTATCCCTTTTTGCCAACAGCATCAATTAACATATAAAAATAAAATACAAAACAAAATGAAACAAGCTCCTGGAATATTAATACAAGAAAGGACTTTATAGATCATATCCCACCCTTCCATTATGCAGGTAGAAATTCTCAAAACCAAAAGGATTGGGTCTTTCCATGTCCAAGATTACACAGGAAGTTGTTTTAGGACAAGAACGTGGTACTATAACTTATGCTTTTCTACTATACCTGAGACAGAATAAACTGACTCTCGTACTCACAACAAACAAAAACTAATAAACTCATGCTAATGCCACAGTCACCAGTGAGACCATCACATACTACACAACTCTAGCAAGAGATTTTGAATGTGTGTCAATAAGAACCAAGCAAAGCTTTGGCAGAAAGAAAGAAAAGTAATAGTAATATAACAAAGAAATATGATGCCAAAAGACTCAGATGCAATTTTTCCTTTACACAGAAAAATGCTCCTTAGAATACTGTGTAGTGTTTTTACCCAAAACTTTTTTGAAAAGTCAGTCAAGCTTGACAGAAATCAGAAAAGAACAAAGATGATTAATCTTTCACACAGGACCTACTTTCCTTCACCCTGAGTCACAGCTAGAAAAGGCCTGGCTTCGGTTTCCGATGGAGTTTGGTGCCTAAAGTGAACTAAATGAAGAAGGACAAGATCTGAGGTGTCAAAAAGACACTTAAGTCATTCATAACAAAAGTCACCTTAACCAACCAGGTAGTAATGTTCTGGAAAGGCCTACAGAGGAGTTCTGGAATCTTCAATTTGGAAGCATCCACTTGACATACTTCTACAATCTGCACTGGATGGAGGAGAAAGAGGGTACCTGACTGCTATCTCTTGGGACATCTAAGGAATCAGACACCAGAAGACAGTCACACAAAGTGACCGGAGGCACTGCCCTCACAGGAGGACAGTGACTCGTACAGAAACTCATAGCTTGGTAACCTAAGACGGCCACTGGAAACTGAAAAACTGGACCAGCTCGTTTGGGTCGTGGGAGAGGAGAGCTGGAGGAGGAAGAGCACAGAAAGCATGTGTAACCTGCAGGTTGAGGACATTGGAATTAACCTGAGGAAATAGGCTCTTCAGTCTGCTCACACCCTCTTCCGCCTCCTCAACAAAATGGCAGAAGGGCTTTGGGACTCCCTAGGTACTCTCCAAGAAACACATGAAGGACATCCCCTTGGGCCCTGGAAAACAAGTGAAAAAGAGGGAAAGTAATGTGTTGCATCTTCCTGTTACAGCCTCTCAGTTTAGTGTCCCAGGCTGGCTTTTGTACACAGGTCTGCCCTCACTTCCAGCAAAACAATCCATATCTGTACGTGAAGCTCAAAGTCTTTGTGCCCGGACCAAAGTGAAAAAGCGAGGAAATGATAGATTCAAACTTTGAGCCCATATTTGTCTGACTCTAGAGTCAGACAGATTCACAGAGATAACAAGGCCTGAATCACTAGCCTGTGTTGACTCCCAAAATACATGTTTGTGTACTTTCTTTGCAACTGATGCCCAAGCAAAAATAAGTAGCAAATCGAAGACTATCTTAGAAGATGAGATACAAGGCCTTTTGACACAGATGGAACTTCTTGAAAGTACTTCGGTTTTTAAAGTTAGCTCTCTTGGGTGTTCTTTTTAATATGCATGTCACAGTTGATAAGGTGTCAGCAGGAAGGAATCATATAATACTTACGGCAGACATCTGAAGAACATAATTGCCCCAGCTGACATGTGTGACTGCTCCTTCATTATCGTGTCAAGAGGACAGTTCTGCTTATAAATTGTTTGCAGTGGAAATAAAATAGGAAGCACTTGCCTAAAGTTTATTATAGCCTTTTAGAGTAACATAATTATAATTATAAAATGTTCTTCCTTGGTGTGAACATTTTAACTTGCTCTTCAGAGAGTTTCTTTTAGAACAGAAAAGAAAATGTTATTCTGGTGGGAGATGTTAAGCACAGAGGATCCATTCATGGAAACTTTAGTTGAATGTTCACCAACCTCTCTGGAGGGTATAAGTGCCCAGGGCCTGCTGTGCAGCTTGCATGGACTAAGAGCATCTCAGCATGTGACTTCGTTGCTGTTCCCCTAGGATATCAATAACCCAGGCTAATCTTCAGGACCAGCATCTATCTGCAGTTGAATTTTAAACAAATGGGACTTATTGAAGTCAGAAGGCATCCTGCTCTCATTTCCCAGCAAACTCAGCCAAGCCAGGAAGTAGCTTTCATGCTTGTTCAAGTGAAAAACACTGGAGTGGGTAAGCCCCAAAACAGACATTAGATCCTTAGTGTGAGTCTATTTAAGATTACAGTTTCCCCTCAATGTCTTTGGAAAATTAGTACCAGGACTCCAAACATACAACAAACTCTAAGACATTTGTAATATTTTTATGTAACTCACACACACATCCTCCTGTAGACTTTATCCCCTCACATTACTTACAAACCTATTACAATGTAAATGATATGCAAATTACACTGTATTGTTTAGGGAATGGTGACAGTGGAAAGATCTGTAAATGTTCAGTAAAGATGCAACTTTTTCCCCAATATTTTCAGTACAAGTTTGGTTGAATCTGAGGCTATGGAACCCAAAGATTCAAAGGCCGACTATGTATTGTACTTGGTATTCATAAATCTTACGGATTAAAAGACTCTTGGAGACGGCCTTATCTAATGCATTGTTTTCAAGATAGAATAACTAAGCTTTGAAACATTATATGCTTTCTCTGGGGTTAAACCACTCATGAACTTAACCCCAGGAAGTAAGCCCAGTGTTTCCAACTCCAGGTCTGATCAACTTTCATCTAAAGCTCATGAATCACTGGAGACCTGACAGAAGAAAAAGGGGACAGAAGAATCAGGCAAAATGAGTCTGTGGTGCCTGTCACCTTTCGTTCTGCTCCGTGATAAGTGAAGGGGCAGATGGAAATCACGTGAGCAGTATCTCCAACACAGCGCTGTGACAAGACATGACTCAGTCTGTATTCCATGGGTCAGAAGTCATTTCTGCGACCTCACCTTCTTTCCACAGAAGACCACTGTCCATGTGACTGGGGAGAGGAGGGAATTGGTTGGAGTGAAGACATAGTCTCCTGCAAGTTTTCTAGTCCTTTGGTTTCTATAACATTTTTATTTTCCTATTCTCTCATTGCTAGACTCAGACCCCATTTCAAGGAGGAGGAAGAAAAGGAGGAAAAGGTTGCACACCTGCTTAAGGAAAATCTTACCACAAGTCTACATGGTGAATATTTCTCCAACTCTTTCCCCTAAAGATCTGAAGCTCTTTGCCAGGCTAACTGTAAACCATAAAAAGGAATTTCCACAGTATTCAAATTTTTGAGGATTGTGAGCTGCCACTCACCATAACAAACATGAAATGCCTTTGTGATTGTCTGGTAAAAAAGAATGTCTGTAGAAGGCAGGGGAAAGTCCAGTTTTCCTCAAGACTATTTCAGAGAAGGTCCCAAATGTACAATTGGATAAACATAGCCAGCAGCTAAAAGAATCCTCACAGTTGCTCTCTAACTGTTAGAATAAGTGCCATCGTGTTGGGGAAGACCACACAGAAGCCTCTGAAACTGCCCAGTCTTGGTTAAAATAATGTCAGAGCAAACACTGTATCTCAAGAGGCATCTTACAGATTGGCACTGCCGTGTAAGACTTAAAAAAACACTGGAGTGATGCTGCCAGCTCTCAGTCACATCCTCTTTCCATGTTTTGGCACCTAAGAAAGGCAGATCAATTGTGGCAGTAGACTGCCATAAGCTTAGCCAGCTGGGAGCCCCAAGAGCAGATGCTATTTCCAGATGTGGTGTGTGTACTGGAGCAAAACCATATGGCCCAGGCACTGCTATGCAACTGTTGCTCCGGGGGACATGTTCCTCTCTATCCCCTTCAACAGAGAGGATAAACAATGAACTCGAATTCACACAGTAGGGACTGCCTAAGGGCCAGACCGACCCCTGTGTCCTGTCAAAACATGACTCACGGGGACTTTGGTTACCTTGATATGACACAAAACATACTAAAATTCTTCTGTGTTGGTGACATCATACTAGTGGACTACAGTGGTATCTGTGTTTGGATGTCCTAGAAATGTACATTATGGTGAAAGGCATAAGAAAGACCCTATGAAGATACAGGGACTCCCACATCAGCAAGACAAGGAAAGCAGTGGCGGCAGGTATATCATTACATTGCCCAAAGTGCGTGGATTTTGGAGGCTGAATATGTCATACCTGAAAATATCAACACCGTATTTCCCATGTGCCCCACGTATCAGATGGCTTAGTTGTGCATGAGATGCTGGGGTTGTGCAAGATGCCTCACTATTGAGATTACATATCCCAGAAGATCTAGGGTCCCTCCCTAAAGGTATCCACCACAGGGTGTCATAGATGTCTAAAATCATGTCAGTAGAACAGCAAGATCTGAACTGACAAGAGAACTATGTGAGGAACTGAGTTTGCTCCCGCCAGCGGGACGGGAGGCAAGAGGAGGATGCCTGCAGTCGAGGGGCTACTCTGGAGTACCTCCCTGTGCTGCACAGTCAACAATATCAGCATAAAGACTGCGGCAGTTATGGCCGAACGAGAACAAAGAAAATGAAGGCTCAGACTTGTAGGAGATGAAGGCCTACGTCACCCCACAGGCCAACCAAACAAGAGTAGCTGAATGGCTGGCAGGCTAGAAGAAAATGGTGTTAGGAAAGAAAAAAAGATTGGAAATATCAACAGAGTATTCAGGAGAGCTGCTGTAAGGGAAAGGGCACCTCATTTCACTCCCCCTGTTACGTAGGTCACTTAGACAATGCAGCTAGCCACTGCCATGAACGGGACTTTGAGACCGATAAGGCTCGTAATTCCTCTCTTGGGAAAGAGTGGGGAGACTAGTGTTCACACACGCGCACACGCACACACACACACCCACGAGCGGACCCTTCAGTGATTTTTGAGATGGAACCTAAGGAGTTCATGACCTGTGTGATACAGGCAGGGACCTGTGCCGCTCATGATCAGGCACCACCCAGGCTGCCAGGCTCTGCTCCTGTCCCTTCCCGCTCAGCAGGCCTTCTTGCCTGCTTGCCTAAGGCAGGCATTTGCATTTCGATAGTGTCCCCCTCTCACCCATGCCTTCCTCTTCTTCCTTCTCTTCTGCCACCCTTCTGAGTCTGCCACAGGACCCTACCCAATGCCTACAAGCACATGCCCAGTTAGGAAACATGGGCAGGGTCACCCTGTGGGATGAATCCTTGATCAGTGAGAGATAGCAATGACCAGATAACTTCTTCTAGCTCCCCTTTGCCAGGGACAGTCCTGAGACATAATTTAAACAGCTTCCAGGAGATATGGGATGGGAATTAATCACACCCAACTGGACAACACACCTTGGTATGGGCTTCTGCTCCACTCCTGTGTTACACACCTGGATCCTTCACCCAAGATCACTGAGGTCTCACCGAAACCTCTGCCTAAGATTCTGTTTTCTTGGGAACTAAGAAAGGCTGAGACAGTCACTGTTGAGCATATGAATGCTGTCCCTGTGGTTGTTACCAGCTCACGGATTTGTTGAAAAGGCCATAATTACTGATGCAGTTAAAGCGTTTAAAAGCAATGCCTAAGTGTTAGCTAATATCACCAACACCAACACCACCATCACTCCACCACCCCAGCAACATTTCCTGGACCTTTCCAACTTTACACACTACAAAAACTGAGCTTGCCCCTGTGTTCCCCAGGGTCCCTGCCCCTTCCAGCCCTTTGGGTGGGGGAAGGAGGAGAGGGCCAGAAGCAGAAAGAGAGGGAAGCTAGAAGCCACAACACATTAGCCAAAAGCTTCAGACTGTTCTATACCTTGAAGCTATTCCTCCCTGCAGAACCCATGCATCGTTGTCTAAAACAAAGGTAGTTTCGATTTTATGATGTTCTATGGCATCTCACTTATGCATACAGCTGCGTACACATGCACATGTATATAAATACGGTTTGTCCTCCTGCCGTGACTGAGGGACCTGTTGAATACCCCTCCTGAGACCCCAACTTGGGTAAATTTTAGAAGTTTGTTGTCTGACCCACCTTGAGGCTGGCTGGTCTGCTCTTCTCCTGGCTCCCTCTTGACTCCGCCTTTTGTTCATTTCACACATTTACACATCCAACATGCGTGAGCTACTTGTCTCTAGCATTTTTTTTTTCCATAGTCCTATAGTGGCTCCATCTGGGATAGAATAAGACTTTTCCTGGGCAAAGAGAACTACCATTTTGTGAGGAAGGCATAAGAGGGTTTGCTAATGGTTTCTCTCTAGACTTCCCCCTAAGTCTCATGCAGTCACAGGCAGGACCTTTGGAAGGTGACTGGGTTATGGAGGCTCCTCGCTCACATTCTGTGAGCTGTGGGTCACTGAGGGCCTTGACTGTGAAGGTTTTCCCTCCCTGCCCCACTGCTCCCTTCACTCTCTGCTTCCTGTCCACCATGTCCTGAGCAGCTCTCCTAGCCATGTATTCTGTAATAAATGTGGGGTTTTTTTTGCGGTACTGGGGATCGAACTCAGGACCCTGTGCTTGCTAGGCAAGCGCTTATTCCACTGAGCTATATCCCCAGCCCTCGCCATGTATTCTGCCACGCTGCCCTGCCATGGAGCAGGCAGCTGTGGGCTGAAATGTGAGCCAGAATAAACCTCTACTCCTGTAATTTGCTGCTGTTGGATCTAGTGTTTCAGCAACAAACACAGCCACTCCTGCATCTTGGGATATTCTACTCCACCCCGCAGACCTCCCAGGCGCCGTGGCTGGCCTGGGCACCCTGTCCACACCATGAAACCTTGTCTTCCTGCCCTTGGGGAAGCAGGGTTCTGTAGCTGGGTGGGCTCAGGAGAAAGAACATGAGCGTTGAGAAAGATGGCACACATTCCCCATGCACACCCATTCCGAGACTGTCTGTAATGCACACCTAGCAATGGGACTGAGGGAAGGGAGTTTACAAGTACATGATGTGGGATTTGAGGAGAGTTCCTTGTGCATTGTACTTTCCTGAAATTATTTTTCCTTCAGCAATACTCACGTCACAAACTATCTGCCTGTGCCTCTGCCTCTTGCTCCTGCTATTTTAATTTTCTCCCACCGTGCTCACATTAACGCATTCTAATTCGGTTCTGCACTTGCCTTCCCCCCCGCATGACCAGATTGCTAGGAACATGATCTGTCAAGAGAGAACAAAACCTGCTTTCTTCACCCTCATAATGCTAGGCTTTTCATCATTGTCAGTCAGAGGGGATGTGATTTGTTAATGGGCTTCCTTCGGCTACCCTGAACTCAGGCAGTGGGAGCCCACCCGGCTCAGCATGGTCTGCACAGATTCCTGTCAACTTCCTTACTTACGCGGCCCAGCTAGGTGTCCCTAAATAAAGGATGCCCCACCCTGAAGACTCATCTTTGAGGACATCTAAAGAACAATCATTACCATGGATTTCTTTTCAACATTAGATCGTTTAGTCCTTTAAACAATTTTGTTTATGAACTTCAGCTCTGTTGCTCTAAAAGAAATTATAGAAATGGAAATTCTTGAATTGGGAAAACTCCAACTAATTCATCCATTTTAAAAGCAGAGGCAAAGCATCCCCGGGAGCCCAGCTAAACCCCAGACATCTTCAGGAACCCCAGGGAGCCATGCCCGCACCTCCCCCACAAGCACGCAAGGCAGACAGAGCCCCGGACACCTCCTGGGGCCTCGGTGGGGACTAAGCTGAACCCCAGACAGCATCGGCAGCCCCGGTGTCTGCACCCTCACCCCTCCCCCACGGGCGCGGGAACCAGGCTGGGTGCTGGGCAACATCTGAAGCTTCAGTGAGCACAACCTGCACCCCGCCAGCCTGTGGAAGCTGGGCGGAACACCGGACAGCTCCAGGAACAGCAGTGATCCTCCCCTCCCCCTCCCCCACTGGCCTGGGAACCAGCTGAACGCCAGAAGGCTTTGGGAGCATCTGCGACCGCACCTTCCCCCTACACACCATGGTAGCTGAGCACCGGCTACCTTCAGACCCTCACCCCACCACACCCACACCATCGTGCGAGCGAGGCTGAGCACTAGGGAACCTCTGGACGTTCAAAAGTGACCAAACAAGAGAGCAAAATGCAAGCTCAGAGCTCTACCCCACCCACAGTAAGTCCGGGAGATACTGACACGGAAGAGCTTGGAAGTTGAGCACCTGAAATTTCTCAAATGGTAGCAACTGAAGAAACAACTCTATTAGGCCATAGGAGACATCAGATAAGAAATAATCTCTCAGATCAGGAAAAAAAGAAGTGACAACAATAATGAAAAATTGTTCAACACATCCAAAGATACAGAAAAGAAAATAGAGGAGCATAGAAAAGTCATGGAAACTTTGAATGAGCAATACAGGAAAGACGGCTGTCATTAAGAAATCAACCAATGACAAATGCTGGAGGGGATGTGGGACCAAAGGACCCTGCTCCGCTGTTGGTGGGAGTGTAGACTGGTGCAACCACTGTGGAAATCAGTGTGGAGATTCCCCACAAAACTAGGAGTGGAAGTCCACTTAACCCAGCTATTCCTCTTCTGGGTATTTCCCCAGAAGAATTTAAAACATCATACCACAGCAACGTATGTGCACCCATGTTTATAACAGCACAATTTGTTATAGCTAAATCTTGGAAACAACCCAAATGCCCATTAACGGAGGAATGGATAAAGATGTGGCATTTTTATACAATGGAGTATTACTTAGCTAAAAAAGAAAAAGATAAACTTGAGGGTTTTGTAGGTAAATTGATGCAACTAGAGACCATACTTGTAAGTGAAATAAATCAGACCCACATGTGTAAACATCATATTGCCTCCCTGGTGAAAGAACATGAAAGAGTAAAAATAAAACCCAAAATGTACAATAGATGATAGGAAAGGGAAAGAAATTGCTCAAAGGAAGGAATGACTGGTATGAGTGAAAAAAGAAATAACAAAGGAGAAAGGCAAAAATATAATAATAATTATATATATATATATATATATATATATATATATATGAATAGCTGGAATAACTGTACTGCTCATATCTGATGGTATATTGAAAGGAACAGTAAACGCTGAAAATGTTGTATGTTCTGACCAAATTTGCATGCTTTTATCTGGTAACCTGAACAACTGATTTGAAGACAACAATATGCAATGGAACAACCATTGGTGAATTCCTACCATCTTGTCTAGTGAAACTCTGTATTATCTCTAACATTTTATCTAATGATTATTTTTATTATCTTTAATTGTTTGAACAATCTTCCATTCTTACAGCTGGTAATCTGAGCAACTTGTTTGAACATAACAATAGGTACTATAACAGCCACTGTTAATTCCTATCATTTTGTTTTCAAGCCCTTTATCACTTTTAATGTTCTCACTGTTTCATTTATGTTTGTGATGCTGATATGCTGCTATTGTTCTTTTTTTTCTCACTTCCTACTCTCTTTAAAATAAAAAAAGGATAGAATGCAAAATGTAAATAACAAATAATCCATGCACAGAAGATATATGTGCATATGTAGCATTCTGACAATACCAGGAATAGTTGATCTATTGTCATTAAATGTTTCATTTTAAAATTTTTTAAACTGACACATGACAATTGTACATATCTATGAGGTGCAGTGTGACACTCTGATACATGAGCACAGTGTGTGATGATCAGAGCTACACAATCTGCATGTCCATCACCTCATAAACATCGTTTCGCTGTTGGAGGGACATTCAAATTCCTCTCCTCTACCTTAGACACATATTTTTAACTATTAATTTGCTTAATAAGCTTTTCCCTTTTGGAATAAATCATTATAAAACTATATTTCAATTCATCTTCTTAAATTCTAAACCAGTGTAAGTCAGTTTCTCTGGAAAGTTGACACTGCGTCTCAGGAGTACAAAACTGTGTTACTGAGGAAGGACACAAGGGAAATGAGGGTCACGCTGTGAGCCACACCATCCAGCCCATGAGGGAGCCCTGGCATCATCCCTTGGGTGGTGTCTTGGTTACTTTTCTCGTTGCTGAGACAAAATACTCAACACCCAAAATGAAGGAAGGAAAGGTTTATTTAGCTTACAGTTTGTGGAGGTTTCAGTCCATACTTGGCTGGTTCTGAGGCAGAGTGGCACACAGTAGAGGGCAAACATTCCTGGCAGCAGAGCACAGCAAAAACAACTAGCAAAAGGGAGGAATGGCTGCAAGCAGCCTCTTTCTCTCCCTTACCTTGTAAACAGCCTACCCCCACCCAGGGGGCATGTAGCTCTCACACAGTCTCCATGCCCTCCTCTTCCATAGGCTCAGGATGTGTACAAAGTAAGCACCCTGGCTTCCTGCTGAGTCACTCAGCCAAACCTCTAGATTCCCAAGCTGAAACAATGTATCAACCATAACAGGTGGAAATGGTCAGACCCTCATTCCACAGTCTTGCTCAGTCACCCTCAGGGACCACCAACATGACCCCAGCTCCAAAGCTGAGGAGACCTGGATATAGTCAACAGCTGGAAACTTCAGATAACCACATTTGCCGCAGTGGGGATGGAGAGACCTTCTTTGAGGTGGAACACGAGTGGCTCATTTCCATAGCTGCCAAGTTCACCTCTTCTGTTGCATGGATACATTTTTCCAAACAGCTTTGAAAGGGGTTTCCTCAGGGTTCTCAGAAATCTCTTTAGAAGGGACACCTTCATTGCTGTAGTGCACCTCTGGACCACAACTGACTTCCTCTTCCCCTCTGCCATTAAATTGCATAGGCCCCCACTACCAACACTGCTGGTCCTGGTGGCTTTGCTTCTAGTGTGACCCAAACTCTCCTTCCTAGGCAGTGTGATTCCACAAGAGACTATACCTTTCTCAGGTTAGGTCTGCTGTTCTTGTTCATTCACAGGATTGGCCAAGGACGTAGCATGAGGTATCCAAGGGGATCTCTTGCCCCATTGATTAACATAGCCATAGTCCCCCACAAATTGTCCACAATGCAAGTTCAATTAACCCTGCCAAGATGGCTTTTCTTATTAAGTGTTTGTCCCTGGATACAAGGATCCAAAGGTCTCAGAATGTAGCCCTAGTTTGTAATTTTATGGGATCCTTGCCAATTCTCCTGGGAAGGTGTACCACCTTTGAAAACATTAGAGTTCCTTCTTTACTGTTTCAGAGCCCAGAAATGCAGGACTAAGAAACTTAAAGTCCCCCTGTGGGTCTTTGGGAATTATGGTAAGTTGGCCATTCTTACCTCTAGCACATAGTTCTGTGCCTCTGTATTCTTTCTTTTCGGTGATAGAGTACCACAGAGGCCTTTCAACACTGTTAAAGGGCACCACATCCTCACGTTATCACCTTTGACCTGTGCTTCAGATGCACTTGCAGCAGACTGTTCCAACACTCTACTACACCAGACTCTTCTGGATGGTACAGTGTATTTTGTACAGTAAGTGTGTGCTGAGGAAAGGGCTATGACGCAACTATGGTGAGTCCGAGCTTCTTCTATAGGTTGCCTGTGCTTGTGGTCTTGCTTACCTCCCATCCTACATGGACCTCTTGTAGCTTCCAATGGAGCCTGCTGGCTGCGCTTGATTTTCTGACTTGGTGGTTCACCCGGACCCTCATAGGAAGTTCTGAACTCTTGGTTACTTGATGCCCCCTAATCTAGTACTCTGTTTTTACCAAGAACCACTGCAATTCCAAGGTCTGTTTTCCAAAGTTATTGCTTCCAAACCTGAGGATCTCCATTTGTATTCTCGTGCTGATAGGGTTTGCTGCATCAAATAGCCCAAGCACCAGAGCTGCTTACTCTTACCCGTGCTGCACCTTGCTTCACACCCCCTTCAAAGATGGCAGCCTTTGCTATCATGAAGTTATGGCCCAAATATCATTCTTAGACTGGAAATATGGCACCTTCAAAACACCAATGCTGACAAACATATTAAAGTCTGTGATAATCTCCATTATCATTAGATCTAGCCTGCAAAGGGCAACCACCTATGAAATTCTTAACCACACTGGAGCACCATTCAGGTTAAAGGAGCCTTCTTGGAGTCCTTTGTAAATGTTACATGTACTCTGGCCCCTTATTGTGGAATATAATCCTTGGGTAGATATTCTGGTCTGACTTAATATCTCCACTCCAGCATGCCTACTTCCCTAAGACATTCATTCTCTTCCTTCAGTATCTGAAGTGGCAATTCCAGCATTTCCGCTTTATTCAGCATGGACCATCATTTTCTCTTGCTTCCTGAAGCCATGTTAGTAGTGAGTTTATACCACATCTTGGAATCTGTGCCAAAGTATTAAATCCTTTGTCCAAAGACTTAGTCCTAGTACCTCCACACCAGTACTCTTTTGTACCCAATATTATGCTCAAGAACCTTCAAAATCCAGTACCACAGATACTCTTCAGCCTCTTTTGGTACACATTGATTAGGCCATGTAACTCCTTCACAGTCTAACTCCTCTTCTCCCTTGAGACATCCACAAGGGGGTCATTCTGAGACTTAGCCTACTGTAGACCTGTAGCCATGAATAGATGCAGTGGTACCTTGATGGGGTTAGGGTAGGGCTGTTCCCCAGCTGAGGATGCACGACAAATTCATTACCTGGCTTATGACGGCTTTCACAGAGGGTAGATAATAGCTCATAAGAGGGGAAGGGACACCCCATGTGTCAGAATCCCAGTTTTCTCATGCAGGACCCTGACCTTGGCATAACATATCTGCCGCAGCTGTGTAACCAGAATTCTATTTAATCCTGATTTTGGTCTTCTTCTTTTCTCCAAATGTTGATAATAAAAACCTCTTTGTAAACTACCAAAGAGAACTTCCAGTCTTAGTTCTTCATTTTTAACTATCTTTGGCTTTTCGTTACCCTCCTACCAGGCAATAAAACAACTTAAAACCAACCAGCCAAGTCCGTTTTACTTGCATGAACTGTTTCTTCTATTCTTTTCAAATGCCTAAATCACTGCATGGAACATTCACTCAATTCACCAGAGAAATAGTTTGCAGAGGGGCCAGCATTTCATGCCAGATACTCTCTGCGCCCACCCCCGTCCATATCACCTGGGATGGAGCTCTTGCTGCCAGAGGGCCATGAGTGATATGGGCCCAAAAACCTCATCTCACCACCTGTTACCTTCCAGCACTTCTGGAACCACTGTGAGTTGGGTCCTGTGGGAAGCAGATGTTAAGACAAAGTTAAGAACGCAAACACTATGCTGAAAAGTAAGGCTCGTGAAAAGGAAAAGGAAGAAGTGGGCCTGGATGGAGATGGCAGACCAGATGTGTACGGACAAAATGTCTCCCATCCCAGGGGGAATCTCTGGAGCAACAACTGTCCTGTAGTGCCCTCCCAGTGCAGAGGATGAGGTAGACTCGAAGAAGAAAACCACAGAAAGCTTGCAGCAAAATACACTCATTGCAACTGCACAACCAGTGCTTTCTTAACTAGAAATAATACATCTCTGATTCTGCTGTTAGGGTATCCAAAATAATAGTCTTGCCTTCTGTGTGGGCACAAATTTATATTGACCTAGTTAAGGCCCAGATGCCCCCAGTGGGTATCTTGACAAATTCTGCGCGGCTCAGCGAGTGCCTCAATACTTGTGCATCTCCAGGGCCTCCCAGCTCCCCTCTATGGTTTCCCAGTGCACACCCAGATATCTGTCTCCTCGACATTTCTGTATCACAGAAGACAGGACATGCCTGAGAGATGCAAATGCACGTGGTATTCTTACTGTTGGCACTGTCTTGTTTCTGTCTAGCTTTCCTGTCAAGTCAACCAAATGGCATGCAGTTGTGTCCACCAAAGAGCCCAAGCCATAGCTACAACCTCTCCTGTCAGACTCAGAGCTAGAAGGCTGCAGTGTGGCATCTCACAGGTTTGACTACATTGGTAAAGGCAGGAAGTGCTGAAATAACAGCCTAAGCTCTGGCTTTCTACGATGTTTGCAAGAGTTCCTAGAGCTCCTAGAAAATACTACAGTGCTGGAGCAGAATGGGTGACACAGTCACACCATATGTCCTGCTGGGCAGCTATTGCTTCACAGAGGAGCTCCTCGGAGAATAAGACCAACAAACAGACAAACAAGTGATTTCTAAGAACTACTCCCATTTGTCGCCATTGGAAGCTTCAAACAAATCATTTTCAAGTGAATTTTAAGACCATAAAATCTCAGGTCTGTTCTCCCAAGGAGACTGTTATTAAGAATATGCTCAACCCGTATAGAAAGAAAGCTTAAGTGTAATTAAGTTCAAAGCTGGTATTATCAAAAAGTGATCGGGCCAGAAGCTTCCCTGAAGAGGAAAGGTATGATGACTCCTGGAGGGAGGGGAGAGAACTGGAGGGGGGAAAAAAGTTTTTGGATGTTCTATGTCCCTGTAAAGAGGCAAAAGCTGAGGAAGAGATGAGGAAGGTCGGGACTTGGCTGAGTGAAGTTTCCACTAAGCTCAGAGAGAGAGACACACAGGACACTGGCCGCCAACACTCCTGGTGTTTTCACCTCAGAATCCTCAGGTCACCAACTGATTATGCACAGGACAAGGGGAAAATTACTTTTGGTCTAAGATGAGCTGAATGAATAACCACTTCACACATCCCTGCAGACCACAGAAAGCAGACTCACTCGGGCCTGGGGACAGAAATAACACCAGTGGTCAGGGAAGGTGGGGACTCCTGGGTAGGGGCAGAAGCAGAGCAGGACTGAACACACATGCAACAAATGACTAGTCGGGTCCTGAGTTCAAAAGCATCAGGAACTTCAACCTGCAGCAGCAAGCGAGCATTAATCCAGGTGTGGGGTCTTTCCATGCACGGGGCCCTTTGTGCCTACACAGGTGGCCCTGCCATGACCTTATCCCAGAAGGCATGGACTGTATTATTTACTGCTTGGAAAATGCCAGTGGGCTCTACCTTTAAATAAAGAAGAATTGGAGAATTTGTGGACATACTCTAAAATTGCCACAGCCACTTTCCTGTTGGAAATTATTGCACAGGGAACTCACCTCCCAAGACCTTAAACATTCTTATCCCTTTTTGTGCCCAACTCAGAATCTACAACCTTGGCATCAAAGGCAACTACAAATGCACAAAACCAAAACATGTTTAATGATCTGCTGATACAACTGCCTTGAAGTTCAGCAGTTTAAAACAATAAACATTTGCCATCACAGTTTCTGTGGTCAGGAATTGAAGAGCAGCTTCCACCAGTGGTCTGGTTCAGGAATCCTCAGGAGACCACAGTGAAGATGTGAGAGGGGCTACAGCTGTCTGAAGGCTTCACTGCAGCTGGAAAGCCCGTGCCCAAGAGGGCTCATGTGCTGCTGGCAGGAGCCCTCAGGTGCATGTCAGCTACTTGAGAGAAGGCTTCATACTTAGTCAAATGAGTTTTTCTATAGTGCTGCTTCAATAGATAAAATTACTCTGTGAATGACCCAAGAAAGAGAACAAAGACAGGCACAGTACCTTTTATGCCCTAATCTCAGGCATATCACATCATCGCTTCTGTCATATTCTGTTTGTTAGAAGTAAGTCATGAAGTTCAACCCATTTCAGGGCAGGGTAAATAAGTAAGGCATCCAAGAAGGTGAAGACCTATTTTAAAACCACCACAGTGACTTACACAGAGCATTATTCTACTAAAGAATACATTTTTATAAGAGTAATATCCATAGTTCCATAAAAGGCAATAGTAGCAAAACCAGTTGACCCAGGCAGTGTCCCAAAGGCCTCTACTGATGAGAAGAAACAGCTCTTTGACTTTCTGTGGGTTCAGACCCATCCTTCTCCATCATTGCTGACGCTGCTCTGCTTGTGTCACACGGGACAAAAAAAGAAATTGCCACTGTTAATATCCGTCCTGATTTTCTCACTAGATGTTCTAAATAGTAAATAGCATGTAGAAATTAAGCTGCATATCTGCCATGAATATGAAGCATCTAGATCTGCCTTTCTAGTAATATAGAAAAAGCTTATTGTTCAGGAGTTAAGACCTCCCAAGCAATTAAGAAAAAAACATAAATGCCTGCGAATTAGTTCCTGAGGGAGTGCATCGGCCAGAGAGAAGGGAAGATTTCCAACCAACCTCAGAGCTCCCCTGCTGACAAGAATCGTCATTGCCTTTCTCAGTTTCGCCTTGGAAAGTCCTGGTATAGAATCCAGAATCTTGGATCTTACAGACACACTTAAGCCTCCTAACTGTGACAGGTAGGCACAGGTGTTCAGGCACCCGTGACACATGGAGTATTGGTTGTAGGCCCTGTACCGCTATAAGAATGGAGAAACATACATTTTCAAACTAGAGGACTACATATCTGAGAAGAGAGAAAAACTTCTAGGCAAATAAAATAATAGCTTTACTCTGGGGGGATAAAATGAAATCTCAGGAAAAGTAAAAAGCTGAGGTCATTGAAGGGAACTGAAAATATGAAGTCGCTCTACCCTCCGTCCAAGTTTCCAAAGAAAGTGCAAGAAGAATATCGCCACCCACCAAAGTGGACTGCAAAGAGGACAAAGCTACCGATGTACTGCAGGTAAAGCCAACTGAGAAGTGGGAAGAGGGTAGGAAAGAACGGCACTAAGCCACAGAAAGGCAGCCACAGGTTTCAGGAATACCCAGAGCCGGCCAGGTAGGAAGGCGCTGAGGAGCTCCTGTGTGTCTCTCTGGATGAGATTAGAGGTGGCCAGCTACAGAGACAGCTCACTGGTAGCTGCTGGAAGTCGGAACAAAATTTGTTAAGACTGATTAATGCCTCAATTATATTGCTGAGGCTGTCGCTGCTTGGGAAACCATTGAGTATTGAAATAATAATGCCAAAGAGCTACACAAATAAAAAGCATCCATTTTAGAAGTGATAGAAAACATCTGTGAAAGGAGGCAAGAGGCACCCAACGTGTACAGAGCCAAAACCACGCCCCTCCTCTGGGATAAGACTTCCCCGTGGGACCTTCCCCGAATCTCCGAGAGCTCTGTGTGAATTCTCCTTGAGGGCTGAGCTTCCGAACATCAGGTCACCCTTGTATTCCTGTCACTGAGAACACTGCCTGCAACTCTGACAGCACCTGGGAAACATTTATTGGGGAAAAATGCATAAATAGAATTGCCTCCGTTTCTCAGATGGTAAAACTGAGATGCAGATCAAGTAACTAAATTGCTACAAGTGACAGACCTAGGCAAGGTCTTAAGCCCTCACATCAAAAGTCACTTTCCTCAAACTCATTTTCTACCCAAAGTGGAACTTGCATAAAAATCTGACTCCAGCTATTATTTAAACCCCGCACGCCCCCAGAGAGAGGGGGGGCTGCGCTGGCATGTACCTCATCTCTCAGATCCATCAGAAAGCAGTGATCTTAAGACCCCACCCACATGCTGTCACAAGGGGCGAGGAGCTGGGGGTGACTATCTGGAAGTCACTTCCCTTTATACAAAAGGGCAGATAATGTTCCAGGGTTGGAGATTCTCAAGAGGAAAACTCTACCAACTCAAATTAAAGAAAAATTAAAAAGCGAGATGAGACCTACCTTTTTGAAACGTGGTCCCCTACTCCAAGCACAAGTGATCAGGAACCTCGCATGAGGAGCCAGTAGTGTAGTTTGCCTGAGAGACCGCTCAACAGCACAGACACACACAGCTCTGAGGGTGGGGACAGTGGCACCTGAGGACATCCTGCCTCAGCTACGGGGCCCACAAGGCTCAGGAAGGGATGGGAAGTCTTGGGGTCCAGAGGGCAGGGCAACAGCAAGAACAAACTGCAGGGGGCTATTGGCTAGGTTCCCTGAGCCGACCCACACTCACAGAAGACTGCGACTTCTTACAGGAGAGGAGGACAGGATCGTAGCCGTTCCCAGGCATGAATGCTGTCTGCCTCCATCTCAGTGTACACACAATGTCCAGAATCTGACTTGAAAAATATTATGGCTGCTGGGGATATAGCTCAGCAGTGCAAGTGCCTGCCTGGCAAATGCAAGGTCATGAGTTCAATTCCAGGTACCAAAAAAAAAAAAAAAAAGAAGTACAAAACATATTATGAGTCACACAAAAAACACACATTCACACTGTGTTAAGAGATAGAGCACATGACAGAACCAAGCTGAGCCTCACTGGTGGAATTATCAAATGTGGTTTAACATAACAGTGAAGTTGTACTAAAATATCTAATGGGAAATGTGAACATTATACAGGAACAAATGAGGAATCTCAGTTGAAAGCTGGAAACTATTTTAAGAAATCAAATAGAAATGCAAATATAAAAACATTGAGGTAAGCCAGGCGTGGTGGCACACGCCTGTAATCCCAGCACTCGGGAGGCTGAGGCAGGAGGATCACTGAGAGTTCCAGACCAGGCTGCCCTACAAAGTGATCCCAAGGCCAGCCTGAACTGCATAGCGAGATCCTCTCTCAAAAAGACAAAAAAAAAAAAAAAAAAAAAAATTAAGATGAATACTTCCTTCAACAAAGAGATTTATGAAAGATTGGAAATATTGAAATATGTGAACTTGAACATAAAGAAAAAGTAATCACATGAAAAACAAAGAAGAAAAGAAATGAGCGAAAAAAGAACAAAATAGAGCACAGGGCCTCAAGAACTGTAGGAAAATATCATATAACGAAACATACGTAAATCTGGGTTTCCAAAGAAAGGAATGAATAAGGGGGAAAGAAATATTTGAGGAGTAATAGCTGAAATTTTCCCAAAATTAATAAAAGACAACACAGATGAAGAAACCTTAGAGAAATCAAAGCAAGATAATTTTTTAAAATTACACACATGGTGGTCAACCTGATAAAAACCAAAGATAGAGAGAAAATCTTAAAGATATCTAGAGAAAGCAGAAACATTACACATAGAAGAAAGATAAGAATTATAGCAAACAGTTCATTGGGAATTATATAAGCCATGAGACCAGGGGAAGCCATTAAATAAAGAAAAAAACTGGCTATTCCAGAATTTTATGCCCAGTGAAATTGTCTTTCAAAATGTAGAGGCAAAAAAGACATTTTCAGACAAACAAGAGAGAATTCAATGCTAGTAATCTGCACCATGAAAATGTCAAAGTTCATTCTTAGGCAGACAGAGTGTAATACCAGAGAAAATTATGGATTTACTGTACACACAATAGCACAAGAAAGCTGAGGTGACTATATTTATGTCAGAAAGGGACTTCAGAGCAAGCACTAACCCAGGGACATTACCTAGTGATAAAGGGTCAGCTCAAGAATTCTCTCCCTCACATCCTTTACACTAGTGTCACACATTTTATTTTATTTCTACATATGTGACAAACCTCACAATGCATTTAGCCTCTATGTAGCTTTTCTTATATGAATAATGCCACTGAGTAAACAAATTGTACATGAGGGAACTATCTCTTTGTAGAAATATTTTAACTAAAAAGTAAAGAATAAATGTAATTGTCTTACTACTCCCAATAAATTAATAGATCTGCATATTAACTATTGACCATGACTAGAATCACAAAAAGTAAACAACTACATGCTACATGCCTCATGAGGAAAGACCACACAACCATCTATAGTTATACCAGAGGGCTTAATCATCACTCTGATGAATACTTTGCATCAGCGGCCACCTTAAAGGAAATTCAAAACACACTGATCTATGCCCCAAGTGTGCAATCAACAAAATCCAGACTAATGCTACTGGTCAAAAGCCCAGGTTTCTGCAACAGAGCATGCAGGAAATAAAGGGATGATGACAGCATTGCAAATTAAAGAGACCTAAAGGAAGTTAAATGGGCAAAGCCAAAACGGAGTACTTGAGGATGCCAGAAGAGATTACCATAACCATCTAGTGAGTCGCTTCTTTGGAAAGGAGGGACAGACATCACAATAGGGAGGTGGAGGAGGGTCCGCAAGGCGTGACCAAACTTCTTAACCTGGGTGATAATTACAAGAGTACTTGCCTCATAAATAACTCAGTCAGCTGTACATTGGTTTTGTGTGGTTTTTACAATCTGTGCTTGGCAATAAAGGAGTTTTAAGAACAATGTAATCTCAAATCTCGGAGCTCAGAGCTGAAAAGAATTTACACAGAAGTGAAAAAACAGGGGCACCTTAACAAAAGCCTAAAAGCATTTTTAAATGCATAAATGAGAGAAAGATTCTTAACTCAGAGGGAAAAATGAATGTTATCAGGTTTCTGTGATGGCAGAGATGAGAAGCCTAAACTTCTATCTTCACTTAATGAGTGGGACCTTTGGTCTTCTTAACCAGAATGGTCCTGTTGTTTCAGTTCCAACTCAAAGACTGGTAAAAGTACCGAGATACTGTTATCCCCTAGAAGTTCTAATCTCCACACAGTATTTAGGTAAATTCCATCCTGGTATCTCCATACAGTATTTAGATAAATTACATCCTGGGCGTAAGAGTGATGTGATCAAAGCAATGCTATCAGCCCACTGTGAGGGCTTCTGAAGACCAACCCTCCCCTTATCTGTGACTGTCTGGAGTCTACATTATTAGAGTAAATAGGAATTACCAAGGTCTTTGGACAACTGCTTAAAGTATCTATACCCTAAAATTACCATTAATATGTGTTTGTATATGCACAGTAGCTACACAAAACGTTATTTGTCAGAAAACCATTCATTTTTTTTCCTAAACTATATTCATCAAACATGTTTATCTTTTCATTTGTTATAGCCACAGTATTTGATTCAATACATGCTGCATGGTGACAGGAATATATAAATTGTTATTCTTCAAATGAGAACATTATCACCCAGGTTAATGTTAGCATTCATTTGCTATTACTTAAGTGATGAGTCCATGAGGTTTGCTAACACTAGCATTTGTAGCTGTAATTACAGCAAAATAACTGCTATTTATCTGCTCACGGTGTAGAGTACCAGGTTAGAAGCCAGAAAACCTGATTTTAGCCTGAAACCTGCCATTACCTACTTCAGGGAGTCAGTTGGACCTGGCCAATATGAACGAATTTAGTTTTCCCACTTATTACACATTGATGTTGGTTATATCTGAAGGTCAAAGAGAGTATTTTTATTCTATAGAAGGTTCTGGAGCTTAAACTTTTCCCAGATTTCAAAAAATCTTCTAATGGTGCCATTCCTGGTATCTTTTCAGAGCTATGGTTGATCATTTGGTGAGAAAACCACCTTTAGCTGGCTTTTTCCTTGTAAATTCAGAGCTCCACACCCTTGGCTCCTCACAAAGGATGGATTCCACCATAGACTCACCATTAAAAAGCTTTAAAGAATCAAGGATATTAGAACTTCTCTTTTAAATTGACTTTTTTAAAACCTACATGCAATTTTTTACTCACCAAGTTGGCAGAATGACAATACCCAGAGGATTAAAGTGCACTGTCACATACTGTTGGTGGGAGAACAAATCAGTAAAATCATTTTACAGTTAGTTGGGCAGAATCTATCAAAAGCCAACATGTCAGGCCCTTTGACTAAGCAATTTCAACTATAGGAGTTGACTCTATTTAAGAAACTGTGCCTTCACATAAGGATATATGCATCAGAGTAGGTATGAATGGGCTACAGGCTGAATCTTGAATGCCCCCCACCAAAGTTCTCTATATTGAAAGCATGGACCTCAGTCCATGACAGTCTCAGAAGGTGGTGAAACCTTCAGGAAGTGAAGCCTAGTGGAAGGAAGTTAGGTAGTGTGTTTCCCTTCATAGCCACCATGAATAGCCTCCTCCACCAAACCCTTCCAAATGCTCCACACACCACCACATTCCAGAAGCAACAGGACCAAGTGGCCATAGACTGAAACCCCTGGAACCATGAGCCTAAATAAACCTTTTCCTTTTATTAAATTGATTTTCTTGGGTATTTTGTCACAGTGACAGAAAGCTGACTAATACAGATAGTCTTACTTGTAATAGTAAAAAAAAAAAAAATTGGAAAAAACTCACATACTACTCAACAACAATACTAATCAACAAGGGCTGCTTGAAAAAAATTCAGCAAAAGTGGTGAAATTCTGTTCAGCCCTGTAAAAAGCAGGAAATATCATTATATGCTGATTAGATGTTCCTGAGAAATAATGATTATGTAAAAGGATCAAGTGCAGAACAAAACATAGCAGATGGCCTCACCTATGAAAGTATAAACGTTCAGATAGGTCTACATATCCATATGTGTGTGCAGTGTGTCAATGTGTCATATCACATGGGCACAGGGAAAGTCTACACCGCTGTGTGCCACAGCAGCCATGGCAATGTACCTGTTGGATCTTCCACTGCAGGGAGTGGAAGTGACAGGTGAACCACAGGCCCAGGCTCTGAAGCCCCCTGCTGCATTAACACTGAAGTACCATCACCACAGGCTGATGACTGCCAGTGACTAAATGCAGCAAAGAAGCAAAGGCGGGCAACTCCTGATGGAAGACTTGGTCTCAAAGACTGCTTGTTGCCTGGTCCTAACTCTCTAAGCCTGTGTTGTCCTGGGAGACATTCCTTCCTCCCCTCCTCCCTCCCAGGTGTCAGATCTGCACTGAGTCTGGTGGCTGTTCTCTCCTCTCACCATGCTCCTCCTTGCCTCCCATGGATATTTTCCCAATAAGACCCTTGTACGACAAACCACACACTGGAGCCTGCTTTTGAAAGTACCATACTAGCCCCAAGCTCACAGTGGATACCAGAGAGGAGTAGTATTACATGAAGATTTTTGCCTCTTCTAATATTATTTTTGCTAATTACTTTTCTTTGAGATCTAAACATAGCAATACATTTTTTTAAAAACATGGACTTAGGGTGAGTCCCTTTCTGCATAAGCACACAGGAGCATGTGCACACACATGCAGGCAGTCTGGTCTCTCCATCAACAGGGCAGTTGACAAGTCCTACTCCCACTGATTTGGTGTGATTTCCTCAGATCGGATAACGTCTCTCTAACTTGGTTAACATGGTGACCACTGGGCGCTTTGAAAGGCCAAGGTCAGTCTGAAAGAGGCTACCTTGTAGCCTCAGCAGTGGAGCCTTGTTCAGCTTGTGACCATCATTTGTAGGGTTATGTTGGGACATGTCCTAACATAAGCTTTTAAAACGTGGCTGCTTCTCCTGCCCTAGGCTGGTCAGCTCCAACACCCATCACTTCTGAAGGGCTCCTTCCTCCCCTCCCTCTCTCCACACTCAGTCAGGGTGCCTGGCCTGCTGTGCGATGGCCCAACTAGTTCAACTACTTTCTCAACTGTCAAAGTTTCCAGGACAGTCACCGTTTCAAATGTTTGATTATTACTAGAATTCTGAAAACTATACTGAAAATCCAGTTATTTCTGCATTAGGTCTTTCATATACCCAGAAACAACATTAAAAAATCCTCTTGCCAGACTTTGTGTTCCAATTTTTATTCAAAAGTAAACCACTAATCCATTGCCAAATACCCAGGAGTTGCCTAGCCAAAAATGATTCTGAATATCACCCTTGCCTCCTTCCAATACCATGACAGCTATTGTTAGAACACCGAGTTCTCTGCCATTGAAGCGTTGCTCTACTTATAAGCTTGAAGCAACAGTGTCTTCGATGTAAGAGTCGTTGTCAGCCCATGATGCATTTGTTCTAAGCTTATAAAACTAATTTATACTAAGAGCTCACAGTCTAACAGATTAATGCAATGACCCTCTATTACCTATCTTTATCCCAAGATATCTCTGTGTTTTCAATCTCATCCTGCATGGTAATGTGTTTTAAAAGGAGACACCTGTGTAGGTAGCTCCTTTATCCAAGAAATTCACCTCTAACTATGTGATTTCAAGAGTTCAAAAGTTTCTGTCTAACTAGGACACTGTGGTCTTAGAGAAATGAAGTCACTTACAGCACAGACTCATCTCATTTATACTAAAACACCGAAGCTACAAGGCACTCTACATTCACCAGAACTGCCTCAGTTCTCTCCGGTGACCAGGAAAGTTCAGGGAAAGTGGAAATGTGTTCTTATTCCCTACATCTTATCATACTGTCAAAAAATGTATGCACACATGAATCATGCTCATAAAAGATGATCTGCAGATGTATTTATTATAACGGAGCTATTTCAGAAAATGTTTGGTGTCTAGGGGATTATTTTAAGGATGATGATTAGCATTCATGTACCACCTCCAGAAGTAGTTCTGTATTAGCAATGCTGTTTAATTCCTGAATTTATAATGTCACATTTTATGAGTTCAAATAAAGTTGGAGACAAGACCCAATGTCGGCTGCCACTTCTAAATAGCATTATTGAACTGTCTGAGAAAAGTTTACAGAGATAATAATAATAACCTGAAACTTTCAGGCTTATTGCTATAGTTTTCCACTGTGGCCCCAACTTCATCTTTTATTTTGAAAATATGGACTTTTAATTCACACCTCCTACTGTCCTATCTGTGGCAGGGGAGGTGGCAAGGGTACCTAAAATTCCCTGAGAAGAGTGGAGACTTGGCATTTTGTATGGGGGTGTGGTTAGATTGGACTGTATCTAAGGAACCTTCCCTCCCATCTAAAAAGCAGCAAGGATTTCTAAACTCTAAGTCCAAACCCAATCCTCTTTGGTTAGACCTTGTGCTCCTGCTTGGACTTGAGCAGGGTTCCAAAGTTTTCACGCCCTTAGACCTATCCATCCCAGACCTCCCCAAAGCTAGATTTAGCGGTTCTGTGAGCTGAGGGTTGCACACTGGCTGGCAGGAGCACCATACCCTCAGCTTCCTGAGAGCTGCGGACCTCCACCAAACAAGCTTCAGATCCACAGCAGCCCTGCTACAAAGGGCAAGGCTTCTTCGTTTCTAAACTCAAAACCAATATAGGTATGGCCCCCACTTTGAATTCTAGGTTATAAAAGGAGGCTTAGTTCCTTGATAAATTTATAGTGAATAATTTTTTGGAATTTGAGTAAAAGAGATACTGGCCTATTTTCCTTTGTATATGAAAGAAAAGACAGTTTGCCGATTCTGGGCTATATTAGATGACCACAAACCATCACAAAGATATATTCATAAGATTGTTTTGCCTTTTCTAGTTAATGCCATAATAATGAGTTATAGCCATCACCAAAAAACAGTACGTCAAATCCTTTTCTTGTGCTTTGATTCCCAGCTAAGAGGTACTTGGAGAAATGAGATTTGCAAAGACCTCATAATTTGACCTTCATGTATTTTAAGGGTACACTGTAACAAATATTAGAGACAATCTAAATGTCCACCAGGTTGTCACTATTGGCCTAAAAGAATAATGTGAAGCCACCCCTATGGTTGCCTCTGAAGAATGTATTGGCCATGGTGGCATATCCTTGTAATCCCAGCACTCTGAGAGGCCAGGGCAGAAAGTGTGCAGCGTAGCAAGACCCTGCCTGTCTTAAAACAAAAAATAAAATAAGGGCTCAGGATGGAAGTCAGTGTGAAGCCCTTGGATTTTATAAAGCGCTTCAATCCCCAGCATTGGAAAAAAAAAAAAAAAAGAATGTGTGAGTAAGTAGCAAAGTATATATGGAACCGTACACAAACATTTCTGAAATCTGAATACACAGGTGGGAAAAAATGTATCACTATACTACCTGAGTTTCTTATTATTAGTATTTTCATCTAAAAAGTAATGATATATGCAGCACAGTTTTGTAATTCTGAATGAAGAAATAATCTCTGCACTTCACCACACTTTTCTGTATTTTCCATATATTGATGTTACCTTTCAAACAGTGAACATATACATAAATTTTTAACATGCCATGGGAATCTTTTCAAAAACTCGTCTGAATCAAGTGCAAATCATGGAAAAGACCTGTGGACCTGCTATCCCAAATCTTATTGTCTATTGCAGAGATGAAGCCACAGTCTGTCCCTCTTAAGTACCAGACCCAGGTACAAACAACACTGTCAGCCAAGCGGCACTTTGCATCGACATTCCCCAGTGTTAACATTCAAATCTCAACTTACATGGAATCCTGTTCTTTCCTGCCATTGAACGCCCAGAAACTGCATAGCCGGGGGAAATAAAATTTTTTCATTATGAATAATTAGATGACATAAGCCTAAAACTGAGGCCACTTTATTTTAACCTTTAAAAGGATAAAGACAAGGCAGGTGCAGTGGTGTAAGCCTGTACAGTAATTCTAGTACCTAGGAGGCTGAGACAGGAGGATTGTGAGCTTCATGCCAGCCTGGGAAACTTTATAAAAGCCTTGTCTCAAAAAAAAAAAAAAAAATGTTTTAAAAGAGAAAGACAAATACCAAAATGTCTAAAATAAAGGGTTATACTATAAATTACCTATAAACTAATTTAAAATATAGCTGGTCACTGAATTACGTTAAGTTGTTTATCTCTGCTTTAACAATAAAATGCAACCTATGATAGTTACATAGGAAGACACAGGAAAACACTATTAAGAGAACAAATCATATTATCCCATGTACAGTAAGAGTCCATCAAATGTGTGAGTAGATGGATGGCTGAATAGGTAGAGGGATAGATGGTGAACGGTGGGTGGGTGGATGAATGGACAGCTACAGAGTGGACAGTGGGTGAATGGATAGATACATGGTGGACAGGAAAATGGTTGAGTGGATGAACAAACAAATGGGCAGAAGATGAAAAGAAAAACGAAACAGAGAAAAGATATTTACAAATGTTATGGTTGATATATTGTGTCAACTTGGGGAGGCTGGAGGTTTGGCTGGGTGGTTCAGTGGGAAGCCAGGGTGCTTACTTTGTATACATCCTGGGCCTGTGGAAGAGGAGGGCATGGAGATTGTATGAGTGCTACATGCTCCCTGGGTGGGGGCAGGCTGTTTACAATGTAAGGGAGAAAAAGAGGCTGCTTGCAGCCATTCCTCCTTTTTGCTCTTGTGGTTTTTGCTGTGCTCTGCTGCCATGAATGTTTGCCCTCTGCCATGTGCCACTCTCCCTCTGAGCCAGCCAAGTATGGACTGAAACCTCCACAAACTGTAAACCAAATAAACCTTTCCTTCCTCCATTTTGGGCGTTGGGTATTTTGTTTCAGCAATGAGAGAAAAGTAACCAAGACAGAATTTGGTACCAGCAGAGTGGGGTCATTGCTGTGACTATACCTGACCATGTGGTTCAAGAGCCTTTGGAATGGCTTGTGGGAAGAGTTTAGAAAGGTTCAGAGATGTCTCCTGAAAGAGATGGGCTGGAATGCCTTCAGCTGTTCTGTCTGGGAGATTCTGGTCAGAGCTCAGAGGACCAGAAGGATGAAAGAAACCCTGCCAGTAAAGACTGGGTTTGGAAGGTTTCTGTTGGAAAGAAGGACTGCATCGGTTGTTGGACTCCAGATGATGTATGTTATGGCTTGGCAAAAACTTTGTCTACATTTTGCTCGTGTCCAGAGACTTTGCCTAAGACTGAAATTAAGGGTGGCAGTGAACTGATTAATCTGACAAAAGAAATTTCAAGGCAGTCGAATGTTGGGAAAGTGGCATGGCTATTGTTGGGGGCTTTTAGTCAGATTTATATGGACAGTGAAGAGCAAAGAGCCCAGCGGGATGATATAAAATGTTGAGTTTGGCCAGAAAGAAAGCTCCAATAAAACTGGATTGCAAACATAAGGCTGAGGAGATCTCTATTGCTGAGAAGGAACAAGAGAATGGAAAAGATGGCCTGAGGGCATTACAGGAAGCAAATCTCCAACCTTTGCAGTCTCAAAACTGCAAAGGTGAAAGACCTTGCCTTAAGAAGGAAGCCAAAGAGTACCATGTTTCAGAATGGCGGCGGCAGCCACACCAGGTTCCAGAATGGAGGCAGCATAGAGAATTTGCTCCTCAGAATTGGATTCATTGTGCTCAGCGATCCAGGCACTCGATCCCTATGGCCAAGAGAGAGGAAAGTTTGGCTACTGCTCCAGGTGGCAGCAGACATTGGCATCATCCATGTGGCCCTGGCTTTAGGTGCAAGGAAAATGCAAGAGTTCTGAGGTTAAAGAGGCTTCCACCCAGATTTCAGAAGGCCTGGGAGGCCAGGCAGTGTGCCCCTGAGAGGGCAACATGTGAGGCTGTGAGTGTGAAGCAGAAGGTGCCCTGATGACCACAGAAGTTTAGAAAAACCAGGAATGTGGATCATCTGAGGAAAGCTGCAAGGAGGGAGCAAAGCAGGCCTAAGAGAGAAGCCATGGAGGCTGTAACCATCAGAAGTGCCATAGAGGTGGACTTATGCAAGCCCTTTGGAGCTCACAATGTATAACATGTTGCTTCAGATGCTGGATGTGGAGTTACAGGACACAATGTTAGTCCTGCTGGATTTTGGACTTGCTTTGGTCCCAATGCTCTATATTCCCCCATTGGTGCCTTTTGGAATGGTAATATTTATTTTGTGCCTTTAATGTTGTGTTTAATTTTCATTCATATAGGGGCAAAATGTTACAGTTCTAATATAAGAATGTTTTTGTATGTGGAAACTGGTTTAAGAAAAGGTGTCTGGTTGCCAAGTTGACAAGGGGTGGATTGTTATGGTTTGTACATTGTGTCAACTTGGGGAGGCTGGAGGTTTGGCTGGATGGCTCAGTGGGAAGCCAGGGTGCTTACTTTGTATACATCCTGGGCCTGTGGAAGAGGAGGGCATGGACCCTGTGTGAGAGCTACCTGCCCCCTGGGTGAGGGTAGGCTGTTTACAATGTAAGGGAGAAAAAGAGGCTGCTTGCAGCCATTCCTCCTTTTTGCTCTTGTGGTTTTTGCTGTGCTCTGCTGCCATGAACATTTGCCCTCTGCCATGTGCCACTCTCCCTCTGAGCCAGCCAAGTATGGACTGAAACCTCCACAAACTATAAGCTAAATAAATCTTTCCTTCCTTCATTTTGGGCATTGCGTATTTTGTTTCAGCAACGAGAAAAAAGTAACCAAGACAACAAACTACCAGGAGTTGTTTTTTCTGAGAGGTGAAGTAGTGACTGACTTGTAATTCCTTTTTCTCCAAAGCATTTCTAATTCTCCTGTATTAAACATGACTTCTTTAAAATTCTAAGTCAAATTGATGCTTAATGAAGGAGCTTGCTCTTCCTGAGAAAGTCAATAATTTGCTAAAGTTCACCCAGCTACCTAGATCAGAACTTGCACTTCCACCTTGTGAATTTTAAAAGACACTTGGTCTGTAGTCTTGATCAAGGGGTCTCACTTGTTCCCATCCTAGCAAGAAGGCATTCTTTGGATGTGCTAAGGAGTCTCCACACACCAAGTCCCAGATCTAATGGCCTCCATCAGTCAAGAATAAACTCACATCCTGGGTACAAAGATCATTTCTGCTCTCCTCAACGAGAAAACACTGAGTGTGATTTGGGCTTTCTTATGCCTTCAATAGGAAGAGCTTGAAGAACTCGTCCCCAACAAGTAGGAACTAGGAAGACTCTTCTTTAAAATACTGCTGTGTTTAAGATGAATTTGGGAGTGACTGGCTGTTGGAAACCTATGCTTCTCCAAAATATATGTTCAATTTCCAGAGTTCAGTTCACTGGCTTTGAGAAGAATCTGGAGCTCTCGGTGGGAGAAAGTTCACAGATACCGGAAATATGAGTGAGTATTGTCCTGATCATTGTCAAGAATTCCTTGCATCAGACCAGGGCAGCATCTGATGCCAATGCAGCCCCACAGCTCACCCACACCATTATCTCTGAGCCTGCACACCGAAGCTGTCCATACTACTGCTGGAGCTCAGAACACAAGGCTCCAAATTGCCTCAGCTGTCCATGCTGCTGCAGATGCCATCTACATGCCCACTGCCTCCTCATGAATCCCAAAGATCCAGCCCTAAAATACTGAAGCAGAGTACCAGCGGGCCATGCGGTCAGGACCATAGGACCATGTTAGATTGGGTTAAGCAAGCAAAATGCCCAGGAAAACATATAACTGACCTTCATTCTCCAAAAATAATTGTAACAAAGAGGATGGCTAAAGGCAGAAAAATGTTATTAGGTAATCAGAAGCTGTTGTTCAGAAAGGCTCTATTCCTTGAGTAGCCAAAGACTATGAATCTCAGCTGAAGCAAGCAGAAATATTGCAGAACTTGGAACATGTGCGAAATGCATCCAAGACTTCTTGGGGAGCCAGAGAAGAACAAAGGCCACAGACAGACTAAGCCCCACACTCGGAATTAGGATTTGTGTCTAAATCCCATTCTATGTGTCTGGAGTATACTTGTGTCTGTGCACACTGTCTTCCACCCTTGTCACAAAATATGTCACCTCGTGCCATCCCCTGCTATTTCCACAAGCTGGGTGGTTGTGCTGCGCTCCACAACCTGACCTGAGGATACGACACTTTGGCTAAGACTGAACTCTGGCTGGTGGAGGAAGAAGGAGGAAGTACATTCAGCTCCCAGGCCAAAGCCACAGAGAAGATATGACTCACTGGGAAGCAGCAGAAGCAGACACTCTGGCTGGGGCTCTAACTTGTGTTTTAACCACTATATCAACCATATTTCCAATATTTGTGAACTTTCTCTAACACGTGTCCTTGCAGTCCTATGTCAGACCTACCTTGTTCTAAACCACCTAAGGATAACGTCTGAGTCACCTTGCTTTGGCCTCTTGCATCCAAGTGGTTCAGTTGCCCCTCCTCAGGGGACTTTGCAAATCCAGAGCTCACATCGCCATCCACCTCACTTCTAAGGCTCTCACACCCCAGGCCCCTGGACAGCTGCCCTATTTACCTTATGGCCAGATGCCAGGCAGCACAGGACGGCCCCTATGCCTCAAAGCCCACTGAAGTTATTCCAGCTGGGGAGTCCTTAGCCTGCTTCCCCTTCCTTGCCTGTCCCTTCTGCAGAAACCACAATAAAGGCTCCATTCCCCATGTCCTCTGCCTCCTAAATGGCCACAGTATCTCCCTGTGTGGTCCCCCATGCCACAGCATGCTCTTAGGGACTGCGATACACTGTCCTTTCAGGGACAACCATCTCCTGTAGGCCTTACTGTATGCCTCAAATTTTATATTAACACACATAATTGATAATAAGATGTAATTTAAAATGCCACTGTGCTCTGCCCCATGACAGGGCCCCTGTGAATCAGATGGGGAGTACCTGACGTTGTACTCAGTTCAGTTCATCTCTGAAGATTTTTCTTTGCTTCTTACCTTTGTTGGGTGGAATTTCTATAAACCCAACTATGTTGAGGGGAGACTTGGGACACTTCTCTAAATGGATTCTGTGATCCTTGGCCCTGTCTTTTATTAATATTTCCTTCCCACAGGAGGAGGGACCCGTGTCCGTAACAGAAGTCCTGCCAAGATTTCTGTACATCTTCAAAGATATATAGAGGTATAAAATGTGCCACGATGTATAAGGTACATATTTCCTCCAAGAAAGGAAAATTTTAAAACCTACAAATCCCCTACTGGATGTATTTTGGTTAGAAATTCTGCTTACTTATTATTTACGCAGATGCATCAAAATAAATCTAAAGAAATAAAGAAGAACATATTCCTTAGTAACTCACAAAAAGTAAAGGCAAATGACAATCAGAAACATGTCAGACTTCAGGGAGGCAATAAATGGGATCTGAATGGTCCTCCACCTGCTGCTGGAATAGTCCTCTGATGGTCCCTTGAGGATTCAGGCCATTGAAGTCCCCTGCGGAGCAAACCACAGTGTGGACACCACTACGCATCCCAGCTTACAACCCCAGAAGGGCCTCAAATTCAGGGGACCTAGTCACGGAAGGCATTGGCTGACAGAGCAGATCACATCCAAAGTAATGCAACTTGGTATTTGATAGGAAACAAAAGATGACGAAAAAGCCAGGCAGGGTGTACAGCCCTGTTAATCCCAGCACCCGGAGGCAGAGACAGGTGTAATGCCGTGAGCTCGAGGCCAGCCTCGTGCTCGCTTCGGCAGCACATATACTAAGAGGCCAGCCTGTATAGCAAGATTGTCTCACAAAAACAAATCAAAACCTAAAAAAGGGAGAAAATCTCCTCTGCCTACTCTCTGACTCTAGATAACCAGAGATGTATCCTTGTGATCAGAACAATGAAAGTACAATCGAGCCCAAGTGAGACAGCCGGCCACAAAAATCTAGAGTAGAATGAGGCGAGTTTTTAAATCATAGCTTTGCCTCAAGGCAATTTACAAAAATGAAGCACTGAGATCCCACCATATCTCACTTGCTTCCTCATTTAGGTAAGCAGAATTGGTGAGAAACTGCTTTATTTATTTGCATCAGCAGTGTATGCATTTGATGCCAGCCTTACCCCAATTCAGATGCTTATTTTAAAGATGTAAACATATGGCTACAATTTCTGTTGGAGCTGTTTAGGAAATTTTTATGGATCAAATCCTTGGTCCTGATATCCCAGCCAGGCTTGGAGATTTTTAAAACTGCTGTAGAGCTCTGTACTTTCCAAAGGCTTGTTTATAGCAGGAATTGGCTCAGGAAGTGTTTCTATGCTCTTTGGTGCTGTCTATAATTACTGTCTCAACCGAAGTGGTGGAAAGATCTAGACCAAGAAAGGAGATGAGGAAAATCTGAATAAATAAATACAAATGTCTGTATGGGGGATCTCTTTCATCTCTCTGGTCTTGTAATTATCTTTTTTTCTCTCTCTCTCTCCAACTATAATTGAAAAAGTAAATGCTTAAGCTCTGTCAAGGATATTAAAAGAAACATCGCTGGGCTTTGTTATGTCGGCCTCACAGACTCGGCGTTCAGATGGCTGCTGTGTTGAACACAGAGAAGACACTGGGAATGGTGACAGCTGGGTTTCATCTCCATGGGGTCCTGACACACTTGAGAAAACCACGTTCAACTTACCTGGAGAATAGGAAAACCATGTGTATGTTGTACGCCTGAGTCCAAGGTAAGGTGCTTGGAAGTAAAATAGCTAGCCTGAGGGTCGCTAAGCTCATGCACAAAACGTGCACAGGATCAAGTGCTTGGAGCTTCTTGATGGAGAAGAGGTTTGTGTAATCTAGAGACCCTGAGCTGCTAGATCTGGAGTCTTCAACACACGATGTGAGGTCTAAGTTTACAAAAATATCAGTGAAGACTGGGAAAGGGGAGTCTTTCTCCTCCCTTCTGTCTCGCCCATTCCACTTCTCAGATGGGGCCATCTTGCAGCGTTCACTCCTCATAATATATCTTCTTCTCAGTGGACTCAGCTACCACAAGGAGCAAAAACTGTGCAGGCCCAGAGTAGTGAGCAGTGGAACAAAATCACCCAGGAGTAACTTCCAAAGGGACACTGCACTGGAGTGTGGCCAGTGCTTACACTAAAAATGACACAACAGCCTTTCCACTGGTTCATCTGCGATCTTATAAAGCTGTGTTAATGATTTTAATGAGGTTAGCCCTCTGTACCATGGGTTCCATGTTTGCGGTTCAAGCCAATGTAGTGTGGAGCTTCTTAGATTTTGATATCCACAGGAGAATTCTAGAACCAACCCTCCACAGATACCAAGAGATGACTGTGTATGGATAAATGTAGATATTAACGTGGAACATTTTAAGTATGCTTTTAAATTTTAAAAGCAAGCTTCTTATCGAGTTGTGACACATGCTTGGAATCCCAGAGTTTGGGAAGATGAGGCAGGATGATCAAGAATTGGAGGCCAGCCTAGGTTTCATAGTGAGACTCCAATAAAAGGAAAGGCAGAGGGGGAGACAGGAGTCGAAGAAGGGGAAGGAAAAAGGAGAGTGAATAGAGGAATAGGGAGAGAGAGAGAGAGAGAGAGAGAGAGAGAGAGAGAGGCTTCTGAACAGTAGCCATGGTGTCCCACTCTTCTTTAGAAGGCTAAGCATTGTTTACCCTCCAATCCCTCTCCCTGGACAGATGAGAAACTGACTCCCAGCCACATTAGGAAAGAGGCAGCAGGAGCTGCCTCTACTACTCAGAGCATACGATTTTGTTCTGTCTTTTCCTTGTACGCACAGATTAATAAACCAGAAATTAATGCAATGTAAATAAAGCAATGACTCACAGAGTCTACTCTCAGAACACTGTTGTCTCCAAACAAACACAGCTGACAGATTTTTAAAAAATTTTAAAACTCACGCATTGTATTTGCCCCTCTTAGACACTCAGAGGAGGCTTACTTCCTAATTGTATTTCCCCTTACAATACGATTGCTCCAGAACCTTTCCCCTCTCTCTTACAAAACTCCACTCTGAAGCCCACAGCCCTGCACCTCCTGTCCTTTCCCCTTCTTCTTCCCAGATATGGTGCATGATGAAGTCCCAAGAAGCGTGGCTGTGGATGTAGGACCTGCTCACAGGGCCTGGGGCATGAACTGGTTGAACTGACACCAACCAGGAAACCTTCTCAGTGGATCAGGGAAGGGACACCTGAAGCACAGCTGTGTAGTTAATTTCTTATCACATTTCATGACCTATCAGGAAAACCTGAGGACCAGAGCACTGGGAAACAAAGTCAGACCACTGGGCATAGCCCATCTTATCTTCCCATGAAGACTGGCCTTTGGGAGCGAGGCTAGAAGGATCAGGAGAGCCCTGTTCACATAACAAATATGACCATAAATGCTGGAGGCCAACAGTGGTAAGGCAGAAACAAACATATGCATATACACTTGTACTACAAAATCATGATTTATAATAAGAAATACATATTTTGTTCTTAGTCTTCAGTTCCTAGAGCTTTTAAAATGTGCATAATTTCCTGAGTGATTGTAGTGCTAAATGCATCTTTCGTTCTAATATTTTACCTTTGGTTCCTGACCCAGAGCTGCTAATCAATCCCCTGAAATTTCCTGAGCTGTATGTAAATGCATCTTCTGCTCCAACGAGATGGCACTTAGCAGGCTTCTGCATGGATCTGGTCACCAAAAAGATAAAGCCATGACCAAACCTGAGGCTTCTCAGCCTCACACCCTGCCGCCATCTTCTGGGAAGGAGAGATGGTCTGGAGATTGAGTTAACAACCAATCATGCTTTCACAATGAAGGCTCCATAAGAATCTCTAATGTGTGGGGTGTGAAGAGCTTCTGAGCTGGAATAAGAACATGCTCCCATGTGGGGTGGTGACATCAACTCCATGGAGATAGAAACTCCTGTCCTCAGGATTCTTTTGAACTTCCACATGTGCATCTCATCTACCTGTTCATCTGTACCTGTCATCATGTCCTTCACTAAATAATAAGCTAATAAACATAAGTGGTCCTGAGTTCTGTGAGCTATTGTAGCAAATGAAAAAACTCAAGGAAGAGCTTATGGGAATCCACTTTATGATTGGAAGTACCAAGTCCCAGGGTTGCAAGTGGATCTCAGGAAAGAGGCAGCCTGTGGGATTGAGCCCTTAACTGGTGAGGTTGGACTCTAACTCCAAGTAGATCATATCTGACTGAATTGACATATACCACAACCAGTTGGTATCCACCAAAGAATTGGTTGGTGTATGGAAAACCTCACACACATTTTGAGGACTGAGTACAAGGAAGTAGAGTAGGAAAGACAGTTTGTTTCATCTCGTTTTTGTATCATATATGTATATACACATACCCGAAGACTGGTGATTTACAACACTCAGGTATAAGGGAACCAGTGTTGCAACTCAAATGTAAGCTTCATCGTCCCAGCCAGCTCTACTTTATGTGGACAGCGTCACTGCTAATCACACGTCTTACCTCAGGGACTCTCAGGTCTTGGAAGTTGGGCTGAGACACGGACTATGTTCTCCCATTCTGTGTGGACATCTCTTCAACTCGTTTCTGCGTTCTTTCTTACCTGTGCTGACTAGTTCATCTTACTTGAGAAAGTGTGCAGGTAGGAAGCCCGTGTGAAGCCACTGACTAAATTAAAGAAAGTGACCATCTGACCATCCCAGCGGTATTTAGTCAACCACAAAAGCTTTTCTAAAATGGTCAAGGCAAACTGTGGCAAATCCAGCTCAATCTCTAGCCATGTAGGAAGACTCTAGTTATCCAGGTCCAGTGGAAAGTCCATCCCCACTGCACACCCAGCTGCCTCAGGCAACTAAACCTTGATGCAATGAAATTAAAATTTTATGATTAATGCTCTTACTATTTCTGATCCTCTACTCATGAGACAATAATCTGTGCATAATGTTTCCCATATGATGAACTAAAGGGGGAGCATAGATTGGCCAGAGGGCACACATATCTTGTTTCCCTCACCCCATTTTCTTTCTCACTGCAAATTAATTTGCAGGCATCCTGGTTTCACAGCTCAGTCTGTAGACTGTGTTATTGTTGAATCTGCCCCTGAAGTTTGTTCTACATTTTTTAAGCCAGAAAAAAAAATTGGGAGGAGGATTTCAATCCGAAAGCCTGGAGCCCAGGCTGTCTTGAATTCTCCCCATTTTAAAACTTACCATTTTTATCAGGTTCGGTGATGCATGCCTATAATACCAGTACATGGGAGACTGAGGCAGGAGGACCATGAGCTCAAGCCCAGCCTGGACAAAGCACAGCCTTAGAGAGACTGTCTCAAACTTTGGATAAGGGGTGTGGGGGCGCAACTGGAAGGCAAGCTCAGTGCAAAGACCTTGGTTTCAATCCTCAGTACAAAAACAAAGGTAAAAGTCACCATTTGCAAAGATGTACCTTAACCTTTCTTTAAATAAGTAATGAACTCTTATGTAGAAATTTAAGAACATACATAGAAGTTAAAGAAGATAAAAATCAGTCATCCGGCTAACTTTAGATAACCAGTGTTAAATTCCTTCTACTTTAACTCTGTGTATATATATATCTCTGGAAATACATGCAAAATTTGAATTACACTAGGAATAGTTTTGTAAACTGTTAGTTTCACTAAAGATAATATTCTCAACATTTCTCATATCATTAATATGTTTTGAAAATACTTTCAATCAAACTCTTTCTGAATATTTAAGCTAATTGTCATATTTCTTTAGAATAAAACATACTGGGATGAATATTTCAACTTCACATATAGTTACTTCCTCACACTGTTGAATATTCGTAGGACATGTTCCTAAAGGGGAAATACCGACTGAAAGGTCTGAGCATTTTCAGTGCTTTCCTTCATATTGCCAGATTAGACTCCAAATCTTGCCAACTGTAGAGTTTCCTGAACATCAACCATTTTCCTTGTGGCAACAAAATGAGAGCTTTGCTAATCATCTACCAATAATGCAGGAACAATTATCATTTTTATTTTTTCACTGATTGAACAGACCAATATTTACATTTGCTTTGTAATAATTTGCACTTCCACACCATACGACTGTGAATATTTTTTCAAATATTTGTGACCCTTGTAGGTCTTATTTCGTGACCCTGCTTATTTGGGACTTTCAGGCACTGTTTTCTTGGCATGTTTTCCATTGTATGTGTGAATTTCTAAATTCTCTTTATTGTTAATCTCATGATACATATTGAATTTTCTACCCAGTTAATCTCATGCAAATTAGTAACGCTCATGGGAATTTTGAGGGGCTCGATGGAATTTTTAAATTTTTCTTGAGGGATATGCACTGGCTGAGGAGCCTCCTCCCTAGTAACCAGCAGCACGTGGCTCTTGCTGCTGGAGCCCCTGCGTTAGACCCTGGGCCTTCCCTGCTCATCCAGTCACAGCTGCAAGACGGGGGAGGGTGTGTCACACAACCCAGAGGTGGCTTCCCCAGGACTGGCCTGCAGCCTATGCCTGCAGGGCAACCGGACCTCACAGTCCAGGTGTTTCTGTCTCCGTGAGCAGCAGGGCAGAATTTGTTGGGTCCCTTTTTTTTTTTTTTTTTTTTTTCCGGTACTGGGGATCAAACTCAGGACCCCGCGCTTGCTAGGCAAGCGCTTATTCCACTGAGCTATATCCCCAGCTACAGGGCAGAATTTGAAAGAAACAGATTTCATGAGGAAGAATTGACAAGCTAAAGAACTGTGCAAGCCAGGAAGGCCGGAGCAGGCACAGAAAAAAAATGAGTGAGTTGGAGAGAGAACAAGGACAGGCGTGAGGGTCAGGCAGTGCTGCTGGACAGAGGCCCCACGAGCCCCATAGAGTCAGATATTCCAGAGCCAGTCCCTCGACCTGCTTCCACTCCACGGAATTTTACATTTCCAGGATGAGGTTTTGTGCAAGCATACAGTAAGTAAGCAAGATTAAAACTGAAAGAGTTTTATACCTGGGGAATCCAAAACAAAAATTCCAGGACAGTAGTTCCCAGCCAGTGGCGATTTTGCCCTCTAAGCAGGACCACTTGGCACATCTGGAAACATTGCTGGTGGTCACAAGGGAGAGCAGACAGGGCACCACAAGCATCAACCCAGTAGAGGCCAGCGTGCTGGCAAACATCCTGCACGTGCAGCCCCCACGGTAGGGAATCACCCAGCCTGAAATGTGAACAGGTGAGAAACGATGTCTGAGAACAAGTCAGGTTTTTCAAATTTCTTCCTTTGCATTTATGCTGAGAAAATGATAGAAGAAATACTGACCCACATTACCTTCTATCACTATGAATTCATTTTTATGTCATTATTCTTAGAAATGTCTAGGAATAAGAAAGTCATGTTAATGGCCAGGAGGTCAGGAAACTTACTACACTTAACACTGCAGGTCACAAATGTCTTTGTGACTCTGACTAGCACACATCACAAGAGAACACACTCTTCTCACTTGATTGAACCTGCTCTTCTGTGAAGGGAAACTGCAAAGTATGGAAATCTGTATCCCTTCTACTCAGAGGGAAGCAAATGTTAATAAATTCCCTCAGCAATTGTACTGAAAACATAGAGCTTCCTCCCTACAAAGTTGACAACATTCAGGGTGCCCTATTCACTGGGTGGAACAAATGTCCAGAAGGGATGGGCTGGGGTGGGCTTCAGAAGGCTGAACCCACCACACTGGGACCAACAGAGTGGTCATCAGGCTTATGGCCGATCATGACGGCAGATGTCTCTTAATCAGTAGGATTTTTAGAGCTGACATGAGAGAGTGAAACCAAGAAGATACTCTGAAATTATGCCATGAAATGGGAAAGTAACTTACATCAATCTTGATGAATGTTTGCTCTCTTGAGCTGGTCTTCAGATGTCACATCCTCTGCTCCTTTATTATTGCCAACATTACAGGGTCCATAAAATTTCCTAAGATGCTGGGAGGCAGATGGTTCCTGTTCACATCACCATAACAACCCACAATCCACAGTAAATAATAAGCACGATTAGGAAAGACAGATGGATTGAGCGTGCCCATGCAAAATATGGCCCTCCGTTTAGTATTCTCTGTCTCTAGGGAGAGGTTCTCATCTGGAAATTTAGTTGTCTTCTGGTACATTCTTGATGGCTTGTGGCAAACACAGCACTCACACACAAGCCTCCCTCCTCCACAAGACAGCTTCTCCTCACTGGGTCTACCCTGAAACAAAAGTTAACATCTTCTGTCCTCCCATGGTGTGGGAAGTGGGAAGGAATAGGGATTTTCTGCGCAGTCCCTTTAGTTCCCGCCCCTACTGCTGTGTAAACCGTAACCCTATCAGTTCCCCCACAATTGCAAATAGCAGCATCTCGCTGGTCTGCACTTGCCAGCAAATTATCATCATACCTCTATTAAAGGATTTCCTCCCTCCTGCCCCTTAGACCTTGGCATCCCTGTGTTCCCTGTGTTTCTTCCACGTACCCACTCCTGGAATACCAATATCTTTAAGCCGACCCACACTCATTCCACAGAACCTATAAGCTAAATTAACACACATAAATCCAGCTTTGTGCAAAATATCCAAGAGGAGAAAAATAAATAACTGGGATAAAGATATGACATTTCATCCTAAAAATAGTAAAGGTCGATGCAATAAATGGAAAATGTGCCTCTAAACAAAAAGAAGTGGGAAGAAAGTAGCTTACAACCCACCCTGGTCTTATCTATGAAACAAAGTATATCATAACGCTCCCTGCACAAAAAATACTGGCATAAATATACACCAGTAATTCAACAAGGTTACTTAGGAAAAGCGGAGGCTCTTAACCTCTTTTCTTGTGCAATGGTATCATACACAACAAAGTTAGAAAATCTTAGCTGTAGAGGGGCCAGTTAGTAAATGTGTTAGCCTTTGCCGATAATAAGGTTTCTTTTCAGTTGCTCAGCACTACGATTAGGACACAAAACTGCTGTAGACAGTGCCAACATGAAAGAGGAGAGCTGTGTTCTAATGAAACTTCTTCAAAGAACACTGGAATTTGGATTTTATATAATTTTCACATTTTATGAAACCTTTTTCTTTTGATTTTTCCCAGTGGTTTAAGCTCAGGCATCACACAGCATAGGTGGGAAGGTAGGTTGGCAGTGTACCACAGATCACTGCAGTTTCATGCAGACTAACTACTTACCCATGAAGTGATTCGCAAAACGCTTCATCGGGAACCACAGCTTAAGAATGCCCAATCCCCTCCCACTGCTTGCTGAATAACCATTTCCTGACCTGTAATCTAACAGTTTACAGGTGTGCTTCCTTCTGATAAAGGGCCTCAAATCAGAAAGTCAAAGAGCAGATCCTAACAGAAGAATTCTCTCTCATGATGCATGAATTAGCCGGTTTGCACGTACACGCCAGTCTTAGGAGTTTGTCCCTTGTCCCTCCAGTTCGTATAACCATGCAAAACTCAAGTATCTCATGGCTGAAGGAACAAAAATAACATGAAGACAATAGCAACTGTTGAGTTCCCAGACAGAGTAGAATCATCCAACATCATTATTACCAATGCTAGCATGTCATTACCAGCTCAATAGAAGTCCAACATAAAACAAGTTAAGAGTTGAATCAATTGCTAGTCTGGTCAATGATGATAATAAAAGCATAAATTAGTATCATAAAATTTGAGAATTCCCAAACATCTAAATAGATGCGCACAGATGCAAAATGTGCCAAGAATGTACCTGAAACGGAGAATTCTCACAGCCACAAGCCCAAGGACACAGACAGAGTGAAAAATACCATCTCCTAAGCAAATAGCTAAAGGTAGATATACATAAGGTTAAATCTGACAAAGTTAATGAAAGCCTAGTTATTCCCAGAAGAATTGTTTAATAAGTAAAAAAACTGATCCACCCCCAAGTTATTCCTATTGTATAGTGGAATAATATAAAGCAGTGATTCCCCAGATCTCATCTACTGGATGGTAAAAATAGATTTCATTATGAATTTCTCTCATTCTTGTCCTGTACACTGTTAAACCACAGGAATAACATACCATCTTCCCCTCTAGTTGTGCTTTTATGCTGTTAGCAACAATCCTCAGTGGGCCTTCCAGACACAGAATCACACTGATTCAGTTTGGCTGGATATTACAAGTTGACCATTAGCTAATTCAATACAAGCACCCTAGGCAGGTTTTGGCAAGATGAGAGTTCCAAAGGTCTTGGGCAGGCTTTCCTCGCTGCCTTTAACTTTCCTCAACAGATGTCCCATATTCCTGGCATCTCCAAATTTCTGCACATTTTACTTCACTCTCACAGGTTCACATATTGCCCTCTTGGGGGCATATTTCCTGGCCTCCCAGAGCATCCTCCAAAATCTAGGTGGAAGTTTCCATGACCCTACAACTCTTGTACTCTGCATGACTGTAAAACCAGCACCGTGGCAATGATATCAAGGTCTCCTGAAAGCTAGAGTAGTAGTTCAAACTGTTGTACCATGGTTGCAGAGGCCTCTGAGTACCTGGATGAGTGAACATGGGGAAGAAATTTGCTAGGCAGCACTGAAGAAGCAGCATATCCTAGGGCTCTTGTCTCAAAACAAAATTTCTCTAAGGATTTTAACCTTTTGTACCCTCAGATCTGTGATGGGTAGGTCTGGTCATTTCCTGAGATGCCTTCAAAGCATCCTTCCTTGTCTTGGTACCAAAGTACTTGGTACTTTGTAATGGCACTAACTTTTTCAGTAACCATGCTCTCCTTCACCAATGTTACAGGCACTTCCTTTCTTGCCAAGGTACAAAATTTTTCATATCTTTTTACTCTGGTTTTTGATCCCAATTATCATTGTAAATCTGTCTGGAAATAGCCAGCAGTATCCATGCCCCAAGCCTAAACACAGAGCTGCCATGAAATGTCCTCCACCTGCTAGCATATCACTTGTAAATTCAGCTTCATGCATCATTTTGAGACCTGGACAAAACATCAACAAACTCTTCACCACAATTAAACATACATGTTCTCTAGTCCTGTTTCTGATAGAGTCATCTTTCCCAACTGAAACCTCATGAGTCTGCCCTTTATTATCTGCTTTCCTACCAGCATTCTGGGCTTTTGAATGCCAATCAGAAAAATCCATCAGGCTCTGATTACAGCATTCTAGGTTTTTTCTAATATGCCTCTCCAGACCTCTCCAAACTCTTCCTACAAACCAGTTCCAAATACCTCTGAACCACCTGGTCTCAAATAGTCACAGCAGTGACCTCACTTCTCCAATATCAATTTGCAGCATCAGTCACATTTCTATTGAGAGAAACAAAATATCTGACACCCACAACTTAAAGGAGAGGTTTATTCTGGCTCTACAAGGTTCAGTCCATGGTTAGCTGGTTCCAAGGCAGAAACACTTGGTGGAAAGCCTGGTGGATAAAGCTGTTCAACCCTTGTCAGCCAAGGAGCAGAAAGAGAGAAGGGAGGAATCAAGAACAAAAATACATCCTTTCAGGTCATTCCCCTGGTGACCCACTTCTTCTGACCAGGTCCCACCTCCTAAGGGCACCTTTCCAGCTATGCACTCATCAATGGATATATCTCCTATGATTCAATCACCTTCCAAAACCCCCACCTTTTAACACATGTGATACATGGTGTGGGCATTTTAACTGTAAATCACAACAGACGGCCCCCTTCATTTTACTTTGCTTTTATTCCAGATGTGTTCTGGGTGGCCTCTAACATGACTTTACTAGCATTCTAAGCATTGTTCTCAAGCAAAGCAAACTAGTACTACAGATAGACTGAGAGAAAAACCAATAGCTGAGCTCTTGTAATAAATGAACATAATAGCAACAAGTAGAGGCTAATTTCAACCGTTGAACCTTTATGTGACAAAATGTTATTAACCCCTGGATATTTAACAGTGGGGCTACGGGGCACATGAGCTACTCTGGAGAGAAGTCAGAGATCACTGCTTGACAGTGACACTGAGATAGAAAGGAGACCAAGCACTAGCTCTCTCTGAATGCCCTATGCCACTCTCAGAATTCCTGCACAGCACCTATTGTGGGTGGAATCCTCTCAAAGGACAGCTTGGCACCCAGAAAAGGCCAATCACACATTTCCACAAAGCTTTCTGTGCTCAGCATCATTCTTGGCCAGATGTTAACACAAAGCTTACTCAGAGTGACCAAAGCATGAAGTCATAGCAGCTAGCATGATGGTCCTGCAATGAAGCAGCTGATCATCTAACGATTCATGAGTTGGATTTCAGTGAGCAGAATCCTCCTTAAAATAACAACAGGAGAGCTTAAACCATCTTTGGGTTCTCGGTGGAGTGCCTGTGGATTAAGAGGGTAGGTTTTGCCTGTGCATGGCTGCCCCTTCCCAGCACCACCTCCTGCAGCACCCAAGACATACAATCCAGCCATGCCCACATGCAGTTCTCACCCCTGGGAGGCAGTGCTCGAGGACACCCAACCTTCCCTCCCTGTCAGCTCCTGACACTAGGAGCTGACACTAGGTGCTCTCCAAGCACCTAGGCTTTACCTCCAGAAGACTTTCCCTGTCCTGATCCATCCCCAGGATAAATTAGCAGCCCATTTCGGTCTCCTATTGTACACAAAGAGAGTCCATTCTACACAAAGAACCAACTACAGTGGCTCCCATTTCATTGTTTGGGGAATCAATACAATTGTTATGTGCATTGGGCTTGGTGCTTCTCAGACTGTAATGTAAAGACCAATCACCATTTTACAATGCGAATTCTGATTCAGCATGTCTCTGAAATTGCTCAGCATTAATAGGTTCCTAGGAGCTATCAATGCTGGCGGCTCGCAGACCACATTTGGAACACATGGGGCCTGATAAACCCTGACAGTAGCTGACCATCCAGAGGCCATAGAGCTGTTAGCAGCCACCACCGCAACTATACAAAGAGTTTCCCTGTCAAGGAAAAATAGATATTGCTAAAACATCTGGCATAACCAGGTTCCAAAAAAAAATTCTCTCTGTGATAACTGTCAAACCATGGTCGATAGCATCTACTGTCACCTGATGGTCTGCAGCCCAGAGAGGAAAAGTGACGCACTCAGAACAATACAGAAAATTGCAGGTCTAAAATCCAAGCTGAGGATATTTGACTCTGCGGTCTCATAGTGTTCAGGATCCTCAGTGCCTGAGAGAGACACTGAAGATTCTACCACACTAGGAAAGTAGCAGGAGGGACGTGGATAAGATCCACAGCACCCAGCCAAGTACTTTGATAAAAAAGGTTGGAGCAGCCCCTCAAAAGAGATTCCAGGTAAATTTGCACACGAGAACAATGAAGAAACCAGTCGCCTCACCCGAGGCTGATGGATGTGCGTTGGTTTCCCCAGGATGGCAAGTGACCCCGCAAAGTATGCACTGTGGCACTGTGGCCTATTCTGACGTCTGTAAGCATTCTGAATGCAGCACAGGTGGGAACGTCATTTTAACCCCAGCATCTAACACAGTGCTTGACACACACACCTCACTCACTGGCTATCTACCGAATAACATCTAACCAGAGAAAATCTTCATTTTCTTTATTTTACACAACACATCGTCAGTCTATGGTATAGCCAGGCTGCGATGAGACCAGTCAGCCCTGGGCTGTCCAGTGCGGAGGCTGCCTCCAGTCCCTAGGAGATGGAGGGCTGGGTCTAGTGGAAGTCTGGCACAGTGCTTGCTGCCCCAGGCCCTTCATCCACATCTAGGACACAACAGTCACAGGCCTGTGTGCTGCATAAACACCGTGAAGTTTGCTCTCACTAGACAGCCAAGCAGCAGGCAAACATTTTCTTAAGTCGTGGGGGAGGGAGGGGAGGACTAGAGAACTCATTTGTTCTCTATGCTGCAAAATTGTTTGCCAAAAGCAAGACAACCAGTGCAGGTTGCCTAGAGGTCCAGAGTGCGGGTTTTGCTGTCATCAGACAGATTGAATTTACTGTTACTCGTCACTCTGAGAGAGTTGCTTAACTTTACTAAGCCTCGGAGTGTCTCTCATCTACAAATGGGAGGAAGTAACTCCATGAGGGCTGCTGTAGGGCCTAAATGAGGTCATGGCACAGTGTCTCCAGGACACTGCAGTTAAACAGTAATTGCAATAGCACTGTAACAGAGTCTTGTGATTCCGCCCCATATTGAAATCCCCAAGGTGCTGGTATGGCTAGGCCACCAGGGCCAGGTCTCCTGAATGGGATCCATGAGCTTATTTAAGAGATCCCACAGAGTCCAATCTCTTCCACCATGTGAGGACATAGCAGAAAGGAGCCATCTACAAACCAGGAAATGCGCCCTCACCAGGCACCAAAACTGCCAGGTCTGTGTCTTGGACTTCACTGCCTCCAGAACTTTATCATAAACAAATTTTGATTGTTTGTAAGTGACCCAGTTCCTGATATTTTGTTCTGGCAGCTCAAACAGATTGAGACAATGGAGAAAGCCTGCAAACCAATTTGTAGCAGTACAGTTAATTCTAACAATAAGGTTTGTGACCACAATCTGTATTTTGGATTACTTTCCTTGCTAGAGTATGTAAAAACTGAAAAGACATCTTCTCCTTCTTGTTTGGGTTTTCGGGTTTTTTTGTTTGTTTGTTTTTTGCCTTTTCATTCTTTAAAAAAGGGGAGATTCATTATTTCACTGTAATTCTCTTAATCAAATTTCGTTTTTCTCCACCCGTGCACATGAAATGGGTACGTGATAGATGAACTGGACCAGTGAGAGACGGCAAACTTTTTTGTACCTGAAATCAATGCCAGTCGATTGGGGGTGGCTTCCAGGGCCACTGTGTTAAGATGAAATTTGTTCCTAAATCCAAGCTTAGTGAAAAAGAGAGGTCTGATTAATTATTCAGCAGGTGTTTGTCACGCCTCTTTGCATTCCACAAACGGAAGAATGGCGAATAACAACACCCAGGGGAGGCCACAGAGGAGTGAAAGAGGGGATGGACAGCTATGGAGCACTGGGGCTGGCAGGCTCTGTGCGCCCCACCCTTGCCCCTACTCACCCAGCCTCCCCCTCTCTGCCCTGCTACCTGGCAGAGGCCGCCAGGTGTGCGTAGGCCAGCGGGGCCCTGTGCTGCCTGGCTCTGCCTGGCTTTGGCCCCAGGGACACCCTGCAGGACACAAAGTGAGGACACAACCCAAGGCCAGCATCCCCACACATCACCCTGCAGGTCGCCCCAGGCCAATTCCTTCCCCTGATGAAACAGGACCCTCTCAATGTCGATTCTGCGTGATTCTCTCCTTTCCCAGGTCCCCAAAACCATCCTCCCCCCCATCCCTTTGGGAACAGAGGTGAGAATAGCTTCAGCGCCACACACAGGGGGACTACGCTGTGCCTAATGGCTCTCCCCACCCACGCTCTTATAAAGGAGCCTCATCACACTGCTACTTTGAGAGGATCGTCTCCTCCCATTGGAACTCTGAGTGAGGCACTGTGTTTTCCTGCGTCTCCACCGAAAGTGGGGTGAACATCCAGGGATAAGCGCATGACAGGACACCCCCGGTGGGGGTCTTTGTTCAGGGAAAAGAAGGGACAGAGAGGACTACACAGGGCCGAAGCTGCCAGAGGTCATCAGTCCTAACAGCAAAGGACTGGGATGAAGGGACAAAGATTCTGCTGTCATCCGCCTGTCCCACCAGGCCTGCCCTTGCTCGGGGCCAATTTACACTAGGCCTCTATGGTTGGGGGAATCGGTGTGCCTCTGGTCCATGGAATGCAAGAAAGGAGAAAAGAAAAAACGTGTCTATATATATATATATATATATATATATATATTAGTTAAGATAGTTATACTACTAATTGCTATTACCTCATTGAAAGGAAAGTTTTATGCCTACATTGTTTGGTGAATTTTTCATGCCTCTACCTTGTATTATGAGCAACTACTTTGAAGATAACAGTACACAATGTACCAACCATTGTTACTGTCCTGCAGTCTTGCTTTGAAATTTTAAACCATTGTTTTCATTGTTTGTTTTTCTTTTCTTTAAAATAAAAACAAAAGAAACAAGAAAAAAGAAGAAGAAAACTGCTGTGCTATGCACTAGCTCTGCAGTGATTTAAGGCCCCACATGGTTAGCAGCACAAATGGCATCAGAGAGGCAGAAGCTTGCAAATGTGACCTTTACCGTCAATGGGAAAGGACCTGTTCAAGTCTGGAGCAATCTCACCTGAACACTCTCACCCAGACTAAGAAGGTCCCGCCGCTTCCTAAGAGGGAGGCCACTCAGAACCATTAACAGTCTTCCCAGTGTCCGGCATTCAGAAACAAGGTATCTACAGCCTGCACGGGGGAGGGAAAGAACCACCCCTCTGAGTCTCTGCTGCACCAAAGAAGATGATAAAACATCCAGAAAGAAAGAGGCAGTGCAGGATGGCACTCTCAGCGGCAGCAGGTGGGTGGGGGGAGCAATCAAACACTATTTAGGAGAACAAAGGGAAGAGGAATTAGGCTACAGGGCTCTGGCCCTTAAGCAGGAAGCACAGGAAAGCTCACCCCAATTCCATTTCAGTAAGACGCCTTTTTAAGCTTCTCCAACTCTTCAATTCGCTGCCTTCAATAGCCTTTTCATCTCTCGAGGTCCAGGTCAAATGGCTTCTCTTTGGTGAGGATTCCCCCTCCCACCAAAAAAATTAACTGTTCCCTTCCCCACCCCCTGCGTGCACACTAACCCTCTCTCTTGCACTTTTACTTTGTAAGGTATGTACACCTGTGCCTGCCCCAGATGGTTCGTGCACTCACTAGAGGAAGGGATCTGTCCTGGTGATCCCTGAATAAAAACAGGCCATATGTGAAAGTAGAAGGGGGATGATATGTTTGCTGAGTTTGACAGTGAGAGATTTCTGCGGGCCGTGAGACGCTGGGCGGCATGCTCCTCGCCCCACCCCCAGGTATGTCACTGGTGGAGATGGGTATGCAGTGGCTGCAGAACCGACCTTCACCTGGTCTTAGCTTAGACTCCCTCGGGGAGCAGAGCCTGAGACAAGAGCCTACGGGAATAGGAGCAAGGGTGAGTGCTGGGAAGAGTAAAATTAAAAAGGCTGGAAAGCCCAGCTGTGCTGCCAGGCTGGGTCCCTCTTGGACATGTGTGTCTGCTCTCACTGAGGACACTCTGAAAAACATACGTAGAAATTACTCTAGAACCGCCCCTCACCTCAGGAGAAAGGGGAGAGGAGAATTTCTCCTGCGCTCCCATCACCCCTTGGTGAAGGGCTGGGGACACACTCTTACCTTTCTCACTGTCAGGTGCGTAGCTATGAATGACCAAGCACATTTCGGCAAGTGGCCTGGGGATGACAACAAAGAAGCTGCAGGACAGAACGCAGGTGATAAACGGTACCACTGAAGGGTGGTGCAACCGGGCTACAGCAGCACACAGCCGGTTGCCACAGTAACAACTGGGAGTGGGGGGGCGGGGGGGCACACAAATGTGAGGCAGGGCACGAGAAATGCCTGACACATGCATCTGCATCTTGGGATAATTTTTATCAGCCCTCTGTAATTTTCTACACCTTCAACAATAAGCCTCACTAATCCCAGCATTATACTTGTTAAATTGTTAGTAAAAAAACGGGGGGAAGGTGTTGGGTGACATTACCATAACTTTCTCAAGACTCACCAGACTGTGAGCACAGTCATAATTAACACTCTAATTTAGTGGCTCTGACCCCTAACTCTGAGTTCTAATCCCAGGGTTTCCGATGAGCTTCCCTCCCAAGTATCTCCCAGGCTCAGAGGCCCCGCTGGGACTCAAAAATTCACCTGTCACCTGAGGTCACTGGGTGACGACCACCATGATCTTCCTCTGTGGTGGGTCCTTTCGAAAGCTGCCTCCGCCCCCTCTGCTGCCCTGCCCAACCCTGCCCACCCCGCGACCACACGGGGACAGCTCCCTTCCTGTTCCCAGTCATCACACACGGATCCTCACGAATGCCAGAGCCATACTGGGGTTCCCAGGGAACTGGGAAGCTGCACCCTTCTCCAGTCACACTTTGAACAGTGTACAGCTGTGCTACTTCAGACCAGCAACTCAGCCACAAAGGCAGCTTCTTCACCTTAAGCCGAGTGCAAGGAGCTGTCCTCCCTCTCCTGGCCCCCACTCCCCAGTTCACCTCCAGCGACACAGCTCACGCAGAACGACCTCCTTCCTCCTTCAGCCAAAAATAGACGCCTTGGTGCAAATAACCTCAAAAGTGCCAGCTGCTCACAGCCCATCCCAGTGGTGCAGCAGACGTGCCCAGACAGGTCCAAACTCCAGCGGTGCCCACAGCCTGGCCAGGCCCTGCCCTCATGACCGCTGGGCTGTTGGAGAGTGGCTATGCGCCAGTGGTTCTGTGCACTGACTCCCAAAGATGCAGTTTAGCGCCAAAACCTCCCAAGGAAAATCTCATTTAAAAATATAAAAAGAAAAAACCTCCCAAGGATTTTTGTGTTTGTTTTTTCCCTACTGCTACAAAATTATATCCTACCAGATGTCCTGAGTAGGTTTTTATCCTGGCATTCTTTCACGTCACTTCATTTTAAAGAAAAATGGCTTTTTTGTGGGCAGAGGTCCCTGGCCTCCAAGTCACTCACCTCTAAAGCCCGTGTGCTGTCAGCAACTCTAAGGTGCAAAATGTTCCCCTGGAAACACTGTTTAAAAACTGAGTTCCCTAGAAATGAATTTAAAAGACATGCAATATCAGTCTTAATTGTGGATATAGAAAAAAAATGTGCTTACAGTGTGCTACAGCTTGGTCCAGCTATTTGAAGAACCATAGCTGGTGGAAATCAAGAGCAAGAGAAAATGGCGATAAAATAAGGTAACGCACTGACAGCCGAGACCCTGTGTGACGTTTTGGGGGTGGGTCTGTGGCTCCCAGAGCAGGTGGCTCAAAAGAGACATCTATAAACTCTGTCAATCAGCAACTCCGTCGTACATGCAGTGCTTTTCTGCCTCCCCCTCCTCAAAAAAATCCTTAAAGCCAATGCTAAGGAAGCAGCACATAGATCACACAAATTCTAGTGAAAGCAACGTTTTTTCTCCCTGACTAACTCACAAAGTGTGGTTGGATTTTTATCTAACATTTGCTGTGCCTCGCTTTTACAAAAGAATTCAATTTATTATTCTCCTTGGACTTCAAACGAAAAAGGAACATCAAAGTCTAACTGAAAATGAAAGCTCTGGTTCAGACATTATTGTTTTCCTCTCCCAAGTAAACATTTGCACTTGGTAGAGGAGCTTATGCTGATGGATGTGTAAATTGAATACTTTGTCTTTTATGAGAAGGTAAATAGCTGGCCACCAAGAAGCACCAACCAAAGTTCCCTGTGCTCTCTTCCAAGTGACCTCCAGTCACACTCAGATGACATATTTAGAAGGCAGATGATTTGGTCTCCATGGAAGCTCATTTTGTAGGCTCCACTTTGGCAGATTGACAGCTATGCCAAATGATGCTGAAATTACATGTAATAGATTTTAGATTAGGACTATTGTCCTCTAGGGAATGAAAAGCCCCACACAGGGAGAGAGGGCCCTGGTTCTCCTCTGAAGCTTCATTCTAGAGTAAAAAGGTATAGGGTCTTTTTTATAGCTCGACCTTCCCGTTTGCTCGGGAAGGTGTAAATAACAAAGTAGCTTAACTAATTAGAAGCCACAGGTTGAAAACAAACACTGTTACTCTTTCCTCCTGTGAAACCCAGTCATGCTCAATATGGTTCTGGACACAACTCTTCCTCCAAGTTAAAGGTAAGAATAAATGAAATGCTTTTTATAATGCCATAATAACAAATTAGTGCAGAATTTGCTCAGACTGGCATTTGCTCTTTCACTTTATGCAGGGCTAGGGACCTCCTTGTTATAGCTTGTGTCTAGCTGTTCCCCCAAGGCCTCATACATTCCTGGGTGGGGCTTTGTGGAGCTGGTTGGATCCAGGCTGTGTGATACTGGGATTAAGGTACTAAACAAGTCCACTGGTTATATTAGCATAGTTCCGGGTGTGGCTGAATGAGTTTACTGAAGACAGAAGCCCCAACCTGGTGTGGGTGGCACCACCCAGAGGTTTATGGCCTAGACTGGATAAAAGGGAAAGGTAGGCTGCCTGCTGCTCACTGCTTCCTGCCTGCTCTGCCATGGACTGTTCCTCCTTTTCCAGGCTCCTCTGCCAGACAGCAAGGTTAGACTTGAACCTAAGCTCGGTGGAGGTGGCCCCTGGGACTCCCAGCACTACCCAGGAGGATGTGAGGAGGTGCTGAGTCCTGAGGAGAAGGGAGAAGTGTAACATCCACAAACATGGGGTAAAAACATCACCGCATTGATCACAGAGCCTAACAGGCAGGTGACAAGTTAGCCAATGTACAGGGTTTAAACAGCATTTTCTTTGTCCTTCTAGGGAAAGTGGGTGTGCTTGCTCGATAATCACCACCGCCACACAAACTTGGTATCTTCACAGGAAACCAGCATCCTATGGGGCAATTAAACAGACAGAAGAAACAGGAGGAGAAAATAAGTGAGAAAGATATTTTACACTTCATCAAAACAGGAAACAGCACTTTGTGTTTATTTCCTCCAGGACCACTGCCAGCCCCAAAACAAAGCATGGGTCACAGGAGACGCTCCCCTTCTCTAACTGCGCAAAGCAGTGTGGGTGAAAATGGGTCTCAGCTCCAAGCAAACGCGACAGGAGCCACGGTCCAGGGTTGTTTCGGAGCTAAGGACGTCTGGGCTGCAGTCCAGCCACGGCCAGGAGTGCTCCAGCTGTAGCAAGGAAGAGCCTCAGAGCGATGCAGCCACCCACACCCACTAGGGGCTGCCACCTTGTCCCTTCCCCAGATCCCGGAGAACATCAACCGCACAGCCCACTGAGGTGAGTGGTGCTGGCCCTTTCAATGTACTGGGGAGAAGCAAAAGGAAGAACTTAGAGAAGAATTTTGAAAATAATGCAGGTGGCATCTCTGCCTTCATTTCTTGCTTCCCCATTAAGAGAGGTTTTACAGTCCAAAGTGCTGTACACTGGGAGGCTGAGGCAGGAGGATGGCAAGTTCAAGTCTAGGCCAGGCAACTTAGCAACCTAGCAATACTTTGGCTCAAAATATAAAATTTTTAAAAGGGCTGGGAAGGAAGGAAGGAAGGAAGGAAGGAAGGAAGGAAGGAAGGAAGGAAGGAACAAAGAAAGAAAGAAAGAAAGAAAGAGAGAGAGAGAGAGAGAAAAGGGTAAGGAAGGACCTTTAAGGAGCTTCTTAATGTGCAAAAAGGTATATTTGCATGAAAAGGGAAATTAAGTGCACACATACATCCATTTCTCTTTTATATTAAGAAACACATGAGATGCATCAGAAAATAGAAATGAATCTAGTTACCTATAGGATAGGAGGGGAGGGAACTGGCCAGAGGGGCCAACCCTTCTCCGAGGATACTTGTTAGTGTCATTTTGACTTCATGTCCTAAATATTCCAGAAAGTAAATCAACAGTGACAGGAAGAGGAACAAACACCTTAAAACCTAAAACGAATGAAAACAAGTGAACCAACTGCATTTCAAGTGGATGCCACAGCTGCAGTACAGGAGAAAACAGAGCAACGCGCTGCTCCAGCAGCTCCCAGGCACGATATGTGTTTCCCCCTGGTCTTAGGCAAGATTAACGCTGGAGACATCGGGACAAATCTAAACTCCTAGTACATTTGCTTCCTGTACAGTTATTGGCAAAGCAAATTCTGAATCTTTCTGTAACTAAACAAATGAGCGAGTGCATCGATTTGTCTGGGGCAAAGGGCCAGCCATAACAGCCAGGTTGTTCCCCAAGCTTAGCATCAGTTACGACTTGGGCAGGAACAGAGACAGACAGAAGGAGTCCCAGACAGACACGCAGAGAAGGAGGTGAAGAGACAGCAGTGGCTGAGACTGGAGCAAGCCAAAGGGCCAAGAGACGCCTGCGGCCACCACACCAAAAAGGCATAGAATCTGCTCTCTGGGAACCCCTGGAATCTAGACCTTCGGCTGTTGCACTGTGATGGAAGCCAAGCTTCTGGTGAGTTGCTGCAAGGCAACTTGCAAAGTAAATGTATTGTTGTCATCACTTTTCAGATAGGGAAACTGAAGCACAAAGAAGTCGGGTAACTTGTGCAAGGGCTGGAACTGGCAAATACAGAGATGGCCTGCACACAGGACATCCGATTCTGAAGCTGACCCTTACAAGCTCCACTTCATGAGCTTTCTATCACGCAGTCATTAAAGATGATAGACATACATCATGGTGGAGACCTCCGTGACGAAATGTGACTACGTAGCAAAGCAAGTCACAGCACTAGATGTAGGCGGGCTTTGAAACCTCACCTCAGTAAAGGCCCTTAGAAATGATGGGTAAAGGATTAAAACAAATAAATACCTAACTGAGCTCAAAGTGAGGAAAGTCCCCAGGATTCTGTGATACTCAAAGAGGAACAGAAAACCAAACTGATGAGCTTGTGATTCAAAGCTGGGAGCAACATCCATGTGACAACAGGAAACACAGTGGTGCACATCTATAATCCAAGCTCTGAGGGAGGCCAAGGCCAGAGAACTGGTTCAAGTCCCACCCAGCCCACTTAGTGAAGATGTGTCTCAAAATTAAAAATATAAAAAGAACTGGGGATGTAGCTCAATACAAAGGCCCAAGGTTCAATTCCTAGCACCACAAAATAAAATAAATAGTATATATGTTTTTAAAAGACTCAGAATGCCAAAAGATAAATTAGAAAATAAGGGTAAGCCCATAATTAATACATAGTGGTAATGGCTGAGAATTTATGAAAATTGACAAGACATATGGGCATCTATCGGGAGTCTGGGCAAAAAGACAGCACATGTAAAGCAAATACAATACTTGGGAGAAGCTTAGCAAAGATTTATTTAAGGGTGAAAGCAGAGCGTAGGGAAAGTATCAAGAAATAGAGGAGCTATTAAGAGCTGGGAGTGAAGCCCGGCATGGTGTTGAACGCCTGTAATCCCAGCACTGGGAGCCTGAGGTCAGACCATAGTCATGAGTTCAAGGCCAGCCTGGGCTACATAGTGAGACCCTGTCTCAAAAAAAAAGCTGGGAGTCAGAGGATGAGAGGAGAGGGAAGTTACAGGAGTGTAGAAACACAGCGTGTGCAAAACTTCACCTGAATGGCAGGGCTTGGGGCTCCCCCCGGACCTCAGAACCTCAGGCGTCTCTGCCTGCAGGGCTCCTCCTAGGACCTCCTGCTGAGGGAACTCAGGAGCCAAAGCTCCACACTGGGGACCTTCTTCAGGTCTCCTCGCAGCCCCTTTATTCTGTCAGTTTTTCTAAAGCCTGCCCCACCTTTGCAAGGGCCCACGGCAGCGTGCTTGAGCAGTGGACCTCTGCTTCTTGTTGGGCCATGACAGTTTCACTGGTGGTTGTGGGCGTGTGTGTGCATGGGTGTGTGTGTCGGTGTGTGTAGGGGGGTGGGTGTGTGTGTGTGTGTTACATAAGTGGATAAGAGAGTGAGAAAGACAAAGGCAGAAAATCTACACATAATTATATCGAAAGCTACCACTTTGGTTTTGATTCTTTTTTCTTTTTGCTTATTATGTTTTCTAATTTGTCTATAGTTAAGTATGTAGTATAACGCCACAAAAGACATCTTTTATTAATACTCAGCATCTGTAGAAAAATATGGATTTTTAATCAATTCACCCACTCTGAGACTGCCACCATCCCTAACCCATAAGCCCCAACTGATGTCAGAGCGGTTTATATCCCTAGACGTAACGACATTGCTGGAGAAAAATAAAAGAGAGAATGGGAATTCAAACCAGGGATTAGGCAGCGGTTTGTAAACAGTGAATAATCTCATAAAGCCACAGATGTTCTTGCTTAAGCTCAGTAAAATATAATCTCCTAAACACTGCACGGCGGGGTTAATTGAGTTGACATCCAGGCCTGGGAAAGCCAGAAAAGCCCTGTAACCCAAGCTATCCCTGAGGTTTTGTGGATGTAGGAATAAGTGTTGAATTTAAGAAGATGGCAGTGAAATGACATCACTGACCCTCTAGAATAGAGCGGCGCCTTCACCTCAGCCAAAATGGGAGCTTGGGGTCAAGCCTTTCAGGGCTGGCTGCATTGCTGGAATCTGTCCACTTGGCTGATCGTTACTTGAGTCTCGAATATCCACATGACAGGGTTTGAGGTGAAGCCTGGCTTCTGATGGATTAGAAGACGGCCCGCTCATCCCCTGCTCCTGAGTGCTGCTTCCACTTCCAGGACTAACAGGGTCCCTTCAGGACTAGGGCACCACAGTGGCCTGTAGTGAGAGGAAAGAGCGCCCCCTACTGTGGCCCCATTCGGATCCAAGCGCTCTCTGTGCTGTCCCAAAGGCCTTCAGGGATGGTTGCCACTCAGACTACCTTGTGAGAATTACCGAGATTCAGCAGCAGTGAGTTGGAGAGACAGGAACCCATGGCCACAGGCCAACACTTAACTGTATTAAAAACCCCAAGTCTTTGGTGAAAACTCTTTGTTATTAACATTGTAATGCTATTAGGCAGGGATATTGATTGATGGAAGTCATTTTGCCAGGCAGGCAGGCACAAGTGTCAATTTGTTGCCGTTTATGTGAGAAATGACATCATCAACCCAATCCCTTAGTGGAGAGCGCTGGAAGACATAAAAGCATACGCTGGAAGCCTCTGTCCTTCTGGCGTGGGAGCTGCTGCTTCCTCGCAAGCCTGCTCATTTCCCACCAGGAACCACCTGAGTCCTACTTTCAACCTTCTGTGGGGCACGGAGGCTCAGGCTGCATGGAGACACACAGGGGAGGCACTGCAGCTACAGGGATGAGCAAAACATACAGGGAATATTGAAATTCTGGAAACCTATTATAGTAAGCACTACACGGCCAACAGCAATGGGACAGGTGCACTCAAAGCAAGGGGAGTACTTTGAGGGGGATGAATGGCACTGGGTCTTACTGTAGTGAATTTTTAAATTAATCATTCACCTTATTTCATCAGACCTTGTACACATACAGTGATCTTACATGTTGAAAAAAGGTAGATCTTTGCACCTCTCAAGCAGGACAGGACAACGGGCTTAAGCTCAGGCAATGACAGCCAAGCAATGGGACTTGGTGAGCCAGGCAGGATCACAAAAGTTTCCATCACCAGTTGAAAGAAAGCCTAGTAAGCCTCAGTCTCCAGTGAGATGACATGAAAATGAAGCCATAGTTGAGTTTTTCTTTGAACCAGATATGCCGCTTCCAGCTTCAAGATTCTGTGTCAACTTGCACCCACATTAAACTGCTGATGAAACATAGTGCAGAATTAAAACCAGAGCACTCTGGCTTTATGCATGAATTTGTCAATTCCCACCCATCCTCTGAAGAACTTGAGGAGTTTCTCACAGAACAGCTGTGTCCTGGGGTCCATAGCATTTCCTGTCTGTGTTACTCCTCACAGAGGATCCTTGTTATTGCAGAAATGAAAAAGATGAGGGTAGGGCAAGAAAACACCACAGTGTCTCCGTGAGAAAGTTACAGTATCTATGAATAATTAGAGATGCCTCTCTCCACGCCACCCACTGCCTTGTCTTCCCTTCTTCCTGCCTGGCTTCCGGTAAGAGTCACTCATGCCTCACACTGACCCCCGTTCAGTTGCCGTTTCAGGGCATCCATGGAGAGCTCTTCCATCTGGTCATCTTCCGGTGCTGTGATTAGTTGCTGGGCTTTATGGGTTTCCTCTCTGTTATGCCAGCAAAGTTTAAATACCATGAGTTGAGTTGGCATCACGCTTGGCACCTTCCCCAACTCATCTTTGGAATTTTTACCTGGGATTCTCTGACACGAGACCTGAATATAAGCCCAAGGAATCACCAGACAGCATCAGGGCTACTGACCACCTTGCCATTTCCACTGTGGACCTGTTAACCAGCATCACTACACAGCTGGAGGGCGTAAAGTCAAAGCCCTGGACTCTCCGCAGCGCTTTGCTTTCCTCCCATGTGTCTCCTTCCATGCCTCACATCAGAACTCTCGAAACATCACCTGATTTTCTAAGTGTCTTTTCTCGCCAAGCCCCTGCTTCTCCGCAGAGGGACACATGTGGCTTTGGGAATGAACTGCTTTCATTTTCCACCCAGCCTCTCCACCTCTCTGCCTCTGCTGCTCAGCCCACCTCTGTCCCTGTGAGATGTCCCTCTTCTTACCCGGGGCTAATCCATCCCACTTGAGCTTCCGTCTCAAACTTCCTCCCTCCTCCCAGGTGTGGCCCTGTCTCGCTGGCATCATCCTCATCCTCATCCCTGTCTTCATCATCATCGTCATTCTTGAACATCCATCTGTAGAATTTCTTCTTCAATCTCTTTTCTCCCTGCACAGACCAATGACACAGGAGTTTGATCTCTGCTTATGTCTCGCTCCCTCACCTGCTACTGCTTCCTCGGCCCTGTGCCGTTGGGGCTCAGCCTGCGTTGCCCCACTGACACGGGCCTGAGGTATATCCGAGCTGCTTCAGAGCAGTGCACCACACGATGCCTGGCAGGCAGTGACATGTGCTAGCACAGACACAGTTTCTCTGGCCCATCTCCACTGGGTCGGTAAACCACACTGGAGCCCTGCAATCCTTCACTTACTTGGCTTGTCTATCAGCAATGGCTCCTTCTTTGAAATTTCTCCCACTGGCCCCAAGTCCCTTCTCTCAACTGGAGTTTCTTCCACGTCTGACTGCTCTTTTTCAAACTGCTGATCTCCCATGTCTTAAACAGGAAGCACTTTTAGTCTTTGTTCCTTATTGTGCTTTCACTGGGCGACTTCATCCTCCCTCCTAAGAGCAGGTACCGTCTACGTAATAAAGGCAGTATGGCGCTGCAGCAGCTGACACGTCTGCGCTGGGCCCCCAGCACTCTCTGACAAATGCGGAATAATTCCCAACTCCGGTCCTAGTCCAGCCCCCAGGGCCTCTTCACCGAGGTGGTCCATAAGCAACTAAACTCAGCCTTCCAAAGCCTGGATTACCTCCGCTGTGTAAGAAATTCAGTAACGGTCTCAAAATCTCTTCATACTCACCTTTGCCCAAGTCCCACAGAGTCTCCCTCTGAAATGCCCTGGCCTCGCCCCTCCCCTGAGGTCCCCTGCCCCTCCTCAGTCAGGCCTTCCTCCCTCTCCACATGCGTCTGTGCAGCAACCTCTCACCTGGCCCCCATCAAGCCACTCTCCACACTGGTCTGTTTAAGGAATAAAGGTGCCCCTCTGCCTGAAGCAAAGTCAGAGGATCTTTACTGCCCCGGGATAAAACCCAAAGCCCCTGCAGTGCCAGCGTCCGGCCCAGCCACGCACCTGGCTCCCATCCCCGGTCCCCGCTCTCCCAGCCCCTCTCAGGGTCTGCGGTTCCCCTTCTCACCACTGCTCCCCAGTCTGTGCCCGCTGCACCCTTCTCTCTCCTGCCTGCGGTTTTCAGACCCTGATCAGTTACCTCCACTGAGAATCTTCCGGCCTGTGCTCTCTGCTCTGCAGAAACCTGACCCCATGGCACGACAACCATCCATGAGGAGCCCTGCAACCGAAGAGAGAGACAGGCAGGTCCAGGGCTGACAGAGAGCAATGTGCTGGGGACTTACTGAGAGCCCTCAAGGATGAAAGGCCTGGGGGTATAGCTCACTGGCCTACCTGGCAAATGCAAGGTCCCGAATTTGATTCCTGGTACAAAAAAAAAGTCAAGGATGAAAGCCAGCCCAGTGGGTGCCCATGATGTGGGTCAGAGGGAGGAGTCCCAGAAGTGACTTAGCCAAGCCAGCATGCATCTGGTTCATCTCAAGCTAATACCAAAGACGTCAGCCCATTCCTGGCCCTGACAATGCCAGGGTCCTGTCATAAAGCTCCACACACCACACCAGCACTCTTGTTTATTTATAGTATCCAGGGAAACCATGAGGGCAAACAGAGCAGAGTCCCCATGGACAGACACAGCAGTCATGACTTGAGAAGACTGCGCTCAGATCCCACTGGATGCACACATCCTCACACCTCTGCTCAGAGTAGATGCTGCTTTTGGGGATCCCAAAGCGTGCTGCCCTTCCTGTACCAGAGCACTCGCTACCTTCCGCAGGCTCTTACCCTTCATTCATCACCTGCTTGAGGCCAAGGGCCAATGTTACTCATAACTTCAGGGGCTATGCCAGTGCCTATAACATGTAGATAGCCAATAAGCATCTGTTGAGTACATTTTTGCAGAATGGAAAAATTACAGAGCTTCCCCAGGCCTCCTCAGCAACAGGCACCAAGGAGGCACACGAACATATCAGCCCAAGGTTCACCGGATGGAGCTCGGCCTTTATCCGTTAGACCCCAGACTCTGCAACTACACCAGGAGGGGGAGATGGAGGGCCGGGAACGGAGGCAGAGGAGTGAATGTGCTCCAGAAACCATCTACACACAGGAGCCCCCTTCTTACGTGCCGCCAGCACAGCCTCCGTTGGTGCTGGTCCCCGCCACTGCCTGGAGACTGCCTGGTGCTGCCCATGGAGAGGGAAGCGAGTGGAGAAAGCTATCTCCATCATCAGCAGTGACCCCAAGCAATATAATCTGTGCCTCAAGTATACATTTGTGAAGAAAGATCTCTTGCCACTAACCTGCACACCTTTACTCTGCGTCTGGCCCCAGAAAGGGGTTGATGTCAGAGAAATCTGAGTGAGAGACACTGAGCTGGCTCTGCCCCTAGCTTTTCTATAGCTGCAGCTTTGCAGGCGAGGCTGGCCTGCCTGGCTCCTCTGCCCTTCTGCACTGGTGTCCAGCCCTCCCCATGGCACCTGTTCCAGTGGTTCACTAGAACTGCTTAATTGTCACTTAAACCAGATGGGGGTGATGGTCCCTGCCGTGCCACGCCTCAGAGGTGACACTGGCACTGGGTACACAGTGATAAGCAAGGAAGACACCTCTAGGGGGAAGCCCCAGAGCTCAGACAGGAAAAGCAAAGCGCTGGAGCAAGGACAAGGGCCACCGCTGCCTGGCCATAGCAAGTACGCTAGGAAACTTAGCTACTGTTATAGTCTAGTGGGATGTAAACGAGCAAATAAACAGACAAGCAAAATAATTACTAATTGTACTAGATAGATGATAGATAGATAGATAGATAGATAGATAGATAGAAAGAAAGAATAGCAGGAGGAAGGAGAAATGGTTTTTTCAGACAAAGCCAAGGGAGAACCTTGAAGGGGCTCTGTAAGAACATCTTGAGTCTGGAAGGTTGAGAAGGAGCCAGGCGTGCAGACGGCTGGGAGGAGAGAATTCGGGGCAGGAGAACAGAAGGAAGAGCCAGTGCAGAGTCTCTGCGACAGAAAGGGCTCCCGCGAGCCCCAAACCTGAAGCAGCCAGTGAGCTGAGCAGAGGGTAGGGAGAGAAGACAGCGGACCAGACTGCACAGGGCTGACGGGCTACCTCAGGACGAGTCCACGGCACTCCATGTGAAGTGGCACACGGAAAGCTATTGGAGAATTTTAAACCAGAGTATGACATTATGTAATCTACACATTTAAGATTACTCCGCCTAATGGGCTGGAGGCAAAGCGACAGTAGGAACCAGGAGGTAATTAGGAGGCTACTGCCGCCAGCCAGGAGGGAAATGACGGCGGGTGACACCAGTGGGCAGGTGGAGATGTAACGAGCAAATGACTGTTGGAGCGTTACCTGCAGATAAAAAAGAATGCAGCTGTCTACATGCAAGATGACAGAGCTGGCTGAAGGTTAAGAGAAGGTGAGTTAAACCTTTACCACAAGCTGGAAGGGAGAGGCGCCTTTATTGGCAAACGTGGTTTCCGTGGAAGATAGGCTGTTACTATAGTTCACACACAGCGCAGGGATTCGCTGGGCGCCCACACGGGGTACAGCCCTGGTGTGGGTACAGACGACTGTGTTCCAGGACGGATGCACGTGGCATTTCCTCCTGACACGTGCCCCTGCAGCTGTTGTCTTTCAAGTCATCGAGATTAGCTTTACAAATCTTTGTGGGTTTAGGGGGGAGAGTTTTGTGAGGGTTTTTTGGTGCAAAGAATTGAACTCAGAACTTTGCACTTGCCAGGCAGGCACTGTACTGCTGAGCTATATCCCCAGGCCCTACAAATCTTCTAAATAATAAACAAGCCAACAAAATGAGCATTAGGTACAATAATCATTGGAGAATTAACAGACACGTATTTGGCCACCACTGCAGCAAGAGATTTAGATTTCACAGATTTACATTGTTTTGTAGTATTATCTGAGCTCTTTTGCAGAGAATGTATATATTTATGAATGTAGTATATTTATGAATGGTTTACAGAAATTGCAAATAATTTTATTTTAAGTGATCAAATTAATCGTAGGGTATCTTTGCTTTGACAATGCTGATGATCACATACGTGAATTTTTATGGTACACACTTAGTCCAAAATGGAGCTGCAAAGGAGAAATGAAGTTTCCCTCACCAAAGTCTTTTGAAACTCTGGGGAAATGAGGCCACCTACAGCCTTTGCCTTTTTTTTGCTCAGGTTCGCACATAGTACAGATTTTTATGGCACCTTTAGGTGTCCTATTTCCTCTGCTCTTAACAAACTGTATCTTTCCCTCTCATAATCTCCCTAGTTACTAAAAAGTGGGTTCCATCTAAGAAAAATCACTAAAATAGTGCAAGTACAAGAAAAATAATCAGATCAATGCGTATTTCTCAAAAAAGTAATACTTCAACTTTTTCTCTGTATATTCCACTCCCAAACTCTACTTTTTTACACCAACTAAAAATAATTGCCATAGAGAAGGGAACCAAGAGATACAGCAAAGGAAAGGGCAAGAAACAAACAGGGATCGAGATGAGTTTATGTTCATGTACCAACTCCGCACAGTGAATATCGCCAGTACGTGCTGCAAACGCGCACTAATAAAAATAAAAGGAAGAGGGAAAGGAAGGGGATTGAGAGACGGATGGAGGTGGAAGAAGGGAAGGAAAGGAAATGAAAACAGGACCTAAGGTGAGTTGTGTACATGCAGCAGCTCCACACAAGGGACGTGAGCATTATGCACTGCAGCCATGGACTAGTACAGAAAATGATCTGAAAAAGATAAAGAAATGTGCTGCTTAAGGAAGTATGTAGTTGCTAAAATAAGGAGGCTGGAGGAGAACACAAGAAGATGAAAGAAATGACCCAAATTTAAGGGCTCCTGGATCCCTACCCACATCTCTGGGGATGGCTCAAGGGATTTAATGGTTTGTCGAGTCTATAAATTTAGGGACCGCTAAACTGATGTGGAAGCTAATTAACTTCACAGGAAGGTCACGTTTCTCACCCCTTGGAGAAAAACTGAATTCAGCAAAAAGGAGGAATGATACCATGCAGACAGCAAGCAGAGCCAGGCCCGGGAGATAAGACCAGTTTACTTTTTTAAAGAAGTCAAATCGATTATCATTTGTTCAGTCGGTACACAGAAAGCCAGCCAAGCCACTCAAGGTTAAACTGCATTTAAAGAATGCTTTAGCTGGTCTGAGGTTTAGCTAGGTGTGGTAGAATCCTAGCACTCTGAGAGGCTGACAGAAAAGATTGCAAGTTTTGAGTCCAGCCTGGGCAACTTAGAATCTCAAAAAACAATACAAGGGCTGGGGATGTAGCTCAGTCCGAAGGCCCTGGTTCCAATTCCCCAGTACTACAAAAGAAATCTTTTTTGCATTGAACATTATTCAAACAAAAATTCACACATAACTGGCTGTCTAAAGATGTCTGGGTGAGGAGGCTCTCAAACCCACAGCTGAGCTGGGATTACTGAACACCACAGCCATTTATATCCACACCCCAAGTGGGTGTGGGAACTGCATTTCTCCAAAAAGACCACCCTTCACAGCTAAGCCCTGGGCTGGCTGAGTTTAGGATCGATTTCTCCTGTGTGGTCTATATCCAAGATGATAAAGCTACCTGATTATCTAAGAAATCGACTTCTAGGGCAAGAATGAAAACTGACCCCAAAAGGCAGGGAAATGAAAACATCCAAATGAAATCAGATTTAAAATAGTTTTTTAGTGGGACACAATTTTTGAGGCCCAAGAAATAAATCAGTTTAATGAAGGTAGAAAAAAAGGGCAGAGGGACCGCCAGAAATCCCTACCGAAAGGTGGGATGCCCTTCCCTACAGGTTGAAGAAGACCTAGGGGTGCTCTCTGCCTTTTGTCCTTGTGCCCCTGTGAAACTGTTTCTCCACCCAGAAGCCAGAGAGTCTACTGAACCCAAACCAGGCCACGCCCTTCGTTGCTCTTAAACCTGCCGACAGCGTCTATCCTGAGTCCACGGGGACCATACGACGCTCTGCTGAGCCCCAGAGCAGAACCTGCACAGACCCTTCCTTCGCGCTGCGCTACCAGTATCTATACATCCTGCTGGGTTGGCAGAAACCCCCTCCTCGGTGTAGATCCTAGCAAGAGGTGGAACCTACAGCCTGGAAGAGGAACCAACCATTCCTGCCCCTGTCTGCACTCTCTCCCTGCCAGGGCAGGGTCAGACAACACAGGCTGGGCCAGTGTTGCTTGTGTCTTTGTATCACGCCTTCAAGAGTCAAAGACAGAGACTGTTTTTGGTAGTAAAATCAGGGATACTGTGCCTGCACGTCGCACAGAGAGTGGCATCAGGACACCCCCCCCCCAGGTCTCTCTCTGGTGGTGCCCCCAGGAACACTCCCACCAGACTGTTCTTGTGACCTGACCCTGGTGTTCCTGGCTACTGAGTTTCTTGGGCTCCCGGGCCTGACGTGACAGCATCTCCTTGATTCTGAGCATTTTTGTGGCCTTCAAATAAGTTCTTTTCCTGCTCAGGTTAGCCAGAGCCATTTTCTGTCATTTACATCAACAATCACAGCCAGGAAGCTGAGCTCTGATGCACAGGGATCACGGATGGGTCTTTACATGTAGAAGGGAAGGACTGGAACCTAGTAGAGCTCATCAAGCCAACTTTCTGCACATAAAGCAGCAGGCAGAATGGGAAATCCAGCGGGAAGTGGCCCGGGGTCAGGTCCTGCAGTCAGAGAGGAGCCTGTAGAATAAAGCAGAAGCCTGTGAAAGAAAGGAATTGGGAAAGGATTCCTAAATACAAGCACAGGAGGGAAGGAGAGTGAAATGGTAAGAAAATATTCCATCCAAAACTGCTGATCGACACTGCCTTACCACTCAGAACCCTGCTTCTGGCCTGCATCTGATTCTGATCTGGCCAGAGTTGCTTTCGTAACTAGAACTGCTTCTTGTGGAAGCTCCCCTCAGACACAAAAGAGTCAAACAAATGAAAATCAGGGTCAAGGTAAGACTGATTTAATTTTTTAAACTCCAGTGGGAAAAGTGTGTGCACTCTGCTGATAGGACCAGCCTCAGGCTTTGACATTTGGTTGAACAATTAGTGTGTTTTATTGCTTGCTGGCTCTTTAATGAGACCTGAAGTTTTTAGGAGGTGTATGGGGTTCATGCTGATGGGAATTCCATAAACACCACAGGGAGGTAGGTCCCTGTGTCTTTTCTGCTCAGCTCCTGGCTTGCTCTCCCTCCGCTCTCTGTTCCTCTCTTTTCTTACTCATTTTCTTTCCATGTTTCTCTCTCCCTCTGTCTATTTATCTGTTTCTTCCTTGTGGATTCCTCATCTCATACTCAAGGGGCTACTGCATCGCTCAAACATTTATACAGGGGAGCAAGACAAGATAGATTTCACATGGCTGAGGGAGAAAGGACCTCCCAAAGAAAGACAGGAAATAAGATCAGAAGTGAGACGAGTAGAGAAGCGCATGCTGTGAAGTCTTACTTGCAAGCTACGAGCACCATAAATTCTGCTCTGCGCTCTCCAGCAGTCATTCCAAAGATGGAAATACAATTCACTGTCCATAAGATAAAATTATATCAATTCCTCAGGCTCCCTAAATCTGCATAGTAACATAATTTATGAAAATGATGCATCACAATGACACAATTTGTCAGAAAATTTCTCCACCTCACAAATGGTTCTGCCGTACTTAATAAGCAGAAATAACTGGCACAAAGTTCAGTCACCTGCCCTGCTGGAAGAGCTGGCTTCCTGGTGCACCTGATGGGAGTATTATTTCAAACAGCAGGTAATAAATTTGTAGAATTCATTGCCCACAGGAGAAGATGCAGGCGGGAAATAGAAATGGGCTCTAAAAGGGGTGGTCAGATTTATAAATGGTGAAGCCGTGAGTGGCTCTATTCCTTCTGTATTTAATAATAGTTTATGCTGTGACCCACCCTGCCTCTTTGCCTGCCATTTTAATGTTCATCTGTATGGCTTCTCCCTCTCCAATGAGGTCCATTGTTTGCTAAATCTAAAAATTACATTTTTATTCTTTCTTACTCTAATATATTCAAATTTCACTGGCTTTGTTTAAATACAGATAAGGTATTTTAACAGTCTTTACATTTTCATTACATTTCATAACACTGGCCAACACATAGCTAAATTAGTACTGCTAATGCTGTGGTTCTAACTTTCACAATACTTTAAAACAAATTAATGATTCTTTGGTAACCCAACTGAAGTGAACTTAGCCTGGGGAATATTTTGAAAACTTTCCTATGGCTCCGGACAGAAAATGGGGTGGCCGAGGTAGTGAGGGTCAGACTGAGCCATAGCAGTAGCACTCTGCATGGGATGGGTGCGAGGAAGCTCTGTGTGTCCTGCTGCAGTGGGTGCCACTCTGTCCTCTACTCCTTCAGGTGGGAGGCAATGAGGACGATCTCAGTCCTTGCTGAGAACCAGCACGGCTGCTGCTGCCCACCTCCATGCCCAGGACACACATGAGTGTGCATGTGGCAGGGCTGGGAAACAGTCACTATCTCAGCTATACCTGAGGGGACCCTTTCTAAACTCTTGGGACATCATGGTGGGAGGCAGGCCTCCACTGAACACCAGGGTCACTCTCTCCAGTTGGAGGAAATTCTGAAGGAGTTCCCAAGTCTCAGAGTGGCGGAAAAAAGGTAACCAAAAGACAAAGCATCACTGGCTTTTCAGGAAAAAAAAAAAAATAAACAACGAACTTCTGGACACCCAAAGAAGGCGTAGCTATTGGAACATTAAGTTTATACCGAGGGATGACAAGGCTCAGAGTGGAGGGGCTACTTGGCCCTTGGAATTCCAGGAGTTGTTCTTTGGGATGATTTTAGAGATGAGAAGGAGGGTGGTGGAAACAGTTTTGCAACTGTTTCTGCTGTGGTTTTGTTAGAATTTTGATGTTACCAACGCAGCAGCAGTAGCAGGTAGTGTGGTGAAGACACAGGCTAAGAAACAGAAGTGTATTTGTCAGCTTTCCTATTGCTGGAAATGCCTGACACCTGAAATTTGAAGAATTAAGGGGATTCAGTCTATGGTCATCTGTCTCCAAGGCAGAAACATCACAGGACAAGGACATGCCAGAGCAAAGCTGGAGGACCCCAAAGCCCGGCGATCTAACACTCTGCCCTGACCACGACATCCCTCATCAACTTCATGCTTTAACCTGTCTCCTTAAATCACACTTTCTCTCTAAATAAAGACAATAGGAAGGTCGCAATTCCATCTAAGACCACACAGCGATACTGTGAACAACAGCAAATGCAACAGTTCCTTCCCCAATGTCTCACCAGTTCCAACATTTTTCAGAAGTCCAACTCCAAGTTCCTTCTGAGACTCAAGGCAAACTCTTAGCTGTGAGGCTCTGTAAAAATAAAACACAAATTGCACAATCCCAAGGTACAATGACACAAAATGGAGGAATAGAGGGACAGAAAAGAACAAAACCAAAGCAGAAGAGAAAGTTAACAGGGCAAACACTAATTCCTGTAGCTCTGTATCTAGCACCCAGGGTACACCATGGCAAAAAGTGTTTTTTACTTTTAAATGCACAAATATTTGACTCTAACCTTAGTGCTCTTAACCAATGCACCTATGAGCTTTCTGACTTCACAAATTGTGTGGGAGCTTTGGAGAAAGTATGAAACAGATTTAAAGGCTGACTCTACCACTTGCAACTGATGACTCTGGACAACCCCAGTGATCTTAGTGAACTGAGTTTCCCCATCTGTGAGGATGAACTGAGATTATATGTGAAAAGCACCTAAGACGTGGTGGGCATTTAGCAGATGGTGGCTTTCTTCCTGTCTGAGGAGGTGAGGAGCCTAAAGCAGACTCCAAGAAAGGGGCCTGGATGTAGCAGTTCATTGAAGAAGTGATGCTCAGAAGTGCATGTGAGAAAGTGGAGACCATGAGAAGGAAAAACAAAACCCATAGAGGGTATGCGAGTCCCCAGGTACACACTGCGAGCAAGTGAGACTCAAACCCTGGAGATGGTGAGATATTGTGAGAAGCAGCTCAGACCAGAACAAACTGGAGTTTACAGCAGAAGCTAGGGGGCTCCCAAAAATGGATTACCTTGCCCCACCCCCCAAGAGTTTCCATGTCCATAGGTCTGGGGGTTGGTCAGGGTAGAAATAGAACAAGAATTTTCATTTCCAACAAGTATTTAGGTGAGGCTAATGCTGCTGGTGGGGGCCGCTGCCTTAAAAGCTGGGGATCTGGGGCATATATCCACCAGGCCATTCTGCTGGTTGAGATGGTCTGCTGTTTGAGAATGGTCCTGGGGTATATTAAGGCAAGGCACACATATACATATTTCTGTGTTGGTCTGCGGGTGGTAGGGCCCATTTGAACAGCACCAAAGCAAGCTTTAAGGCAGGTAAAAAGAGAAGCAGGTGCTCAGCCTGCAGGCAACGATCTCTCACAGCTGTTGATGTGCCAGGGAAACTGGGGGGGATGAGGCATCTCGCACGGAACAAGTCCTCTCCCTTCCCTATGGATGCTGCACCTGCAGCCATCATTAGACTCTAAGCTGAAGGTCTGTTGTCTCAGGGTTATCTGTTGTGTTATTTTTGAGCCCAGGGACTATGAGTGTGGAAAACTCCCACAGTCTGAGGGGACAGCTGTGATAAAAGACTTCCATATCAGTAATTCCTTCAACAAATCCAAGGACTGAGAAGGAAAGGAGGGAGTGAGACCAAGCCCAGAACAGTGAAATCTGAATGACTCCAGTGACCAGCAGAATGGTGAACCAGGGCAAGCTCTTGATATCACCAATGCATCTGTATCCAGGCTATCAAGAAGACACATTCCCATGCAGAACATGCAGAGCTCTGAGCCCACCCGCACGCTCTTTGTGCCCTGTGAAGAGAAAGGCTAACACTGCTGACAAAAGAGGACTGCTCCATTATTCGGTTCCGCGTGCACATTTAATTGTCAGCATCCCAATCGCTTTAACTGCAAATAACCACAGTCTCATTGCCCATCAACTGTTCGATGGGAGAGAAACAGGCAGTTTGGAGACGATTCTGAGATGAAAAGCATCATTATTATCTTTTTATGTGGGGTTTTGTTTTCATTCTTCGCTTCCCTCTCCCTCTCCTCAGCGATTATATTTTTCCACATATTCAACATGAGCGTGTTACAATCCAGCACAAAATACTCCAGGATTCCTCTGAATCCTGAGGCAGCTTTCGTTTACTAATTTCAGATATCTGCATTAGCTGGAGTTTTATTTTAGTCTTTCTCCAAGCATTCTCATACCCCTTAATCCATTCATCCTCTTAACAGTGCCTCGAGCTTGGTGACTCGGAAAAAATATTTTTTCTTACCAATAAGTAAACTGAGGCACAGAATGGCAAACTGACCTGTCTAGGAACTGATTAGGGTGATAGAGCTGATCCCCACTGTCCTGCAGAAAGTCCCACTTCGCGGTACTCAGAAACGTTCGGGAGTTATTAATCAGTGAGGCTAATTTCCCATATTTCTCCTTCCCTTTATTACAGCAAAAGGCAGAGCTCTCTGCACGGTTTGCTGCCCCAGGGAAGGCAAGCAAGTAAGAACATAAAATTAATTATATATTTCAAAATAGCTGGAAGAGAGGATTTTTGAATGTTTCACCACAAAGAAATGATAAATGTTCGAGGAGATAGATATGCTAATGGCCCTAATTTCATCATTATAGAAAGTGTATATGTATTGAAGCATCATATTATTCCTCATAAATTTGTACTACTATTTTGTACTATTTGTACTATTTTTGTACTATTATTTGTACTATTATTGTGTGCCAGGTAAAAATACCCAAAAAATGCTTTTAGATTTTTGAGACAAGGTCTTGCTGTGCAGTTCAAGTTGCTCTTGTACTCACGATGGAGCTCAAGCTGGCCTCGAACCTGTGACAATCCTCCTGCCTCAGCCCCCTGAGTGCAGGAATTACCAGTGTACACCACCATACCTACTACAAAAGTTTTTAAATAATAAAATGGAATAAGCCCTGGAGAATTCCATGCAAGGGAAGTAGGAAGGAAAGTAAAAGAAAGTGAAAGGAGAAGCCTCAGAATGGCTGAGTATTAGTTATTTACCAGGAGGAGAGTGACTGGGCCATAGGAAAGTAAAACAGCAGAGCAGGAATACTGAACAGTACATGTCTTAGTCTCTGTCCCATTGCTGAGACCCAGTACCTGGCTTCCGCAGTTTAAGCAGAGGGAGGTTTATTTTGGCTTGCTCTTGCAGAGGCCTCAATCCATTTACAGCCAGTGCAAAGGGGAAATGGCGCAGTGGAAGTGCCTGGCAGAGGCAAGCTGCTCGCCTCACCGCAAGCATGAAGCAGAGAGAGCAGGGAGGAGCAGGGACGGAGACACACCCTTCCACGTCACACCCTAATGACTGTCTCTTCTGACCAGGCCCACCTCCTAATACATGCCCAGCACCTTCAGTACAGCATCCCCGTGGTCTAATCACCACTTAAACATGTGAGGATTTGAGGGGCATGACCCAGATCTAAGCCCTTATGATACTGGAAAGGATCCCAGAGATTTGGGAGGAGTAGGAGAACTATGTCCCGAGTCAGCAGAGTTCTAGATCCCACTTTCCAGGGCTACAGCCAGAGACACAGAAGGCCCCAGGAGGAAATGCTGGTGGGTACAGGGTGACACAGGCATCAGACCTGGGGCTCTGAAAAGATGTTGAGAGCTCTGGATGTCCAAGATGGGATCCATGAAAAGTCCATGGGACAAAGACACAGGATGCCTCCTCGTAGAGGCAGAGAATCTGTCACCAGAGGTCCCCAAGTTGCCCCTAGCTCAAATTTGACACATAATATTAATACCTAGAATCTTGACTGAAGCCCATGAAGCAGAGGTCAAGCAGTAATGGTAACAAGGCTAAGTATTAATTATTTACCAGAAGGAGAGTGACTAGATTCTAGGACAGGAAAGTAAGAGATATTTCACACACTGGAGTTTGGAGCTGAGATTCAAAGCTGCCACAGTTAACGTGGTACCAGCAGCATTCTTCAGTTGTCACCAGGGGCAGGTGTTTGATGGAACGGTGGAGCTGTAAAGATTTCCCTGGCCTATTCCACCCTAAACTACTGGTGCCATTAGTCATGTAGACAATACAACACCAGTAGATGGAGCAAGTACATTCGCCTCCCTCTGCGGGTAGGTGTTATGATTTGTGTCTAGATGTTCCCCCCAAAATCTCATGCAGTCATGGGGAGGGCTTCTAGAGTTTTTGATTGACTCGTGGTCCGCTAGGATTATGCATGAGAGTGTTACACCCACCCTGCACTGGGTGTATCAGGGTGGTTGGCCTGCATACAACATAAGGGAGGGAAAGAGGTTGCTTACTGCTGCTCCTCCCTTTCTTCTTTTGCTGTTTTCTACCACCATGAACTATAGCCCTCTGCCATGTGCCACTCTGCCTTGGAGCCAGCCGAGTATAGAATGAAACCTCCACAAACTGTTAGCTAAATAAACCTTTCCTTCCTTAATTTGGGGCATCAAGTATTTTGTCTCAGCAATGAGAAAAAAGTAACCAAGACAGAACTTGGTACCAGGAGTGGGGCTATTGTGACATTGCATGGTCATGTGATTTAAAAGCCTTTGGAATTAATTTGGAAAAGTTTTAAGAGATTGGCCAAAGAGGCAGCCCTTGTGTGCTATAAACCATATTGGAGACTCTGGTTCGAGCTGGAAAATCAGAGAACTGATGGAAATGCTATCTGTTAAGATGAAGCTCAGGAGGCTTCAACTGAGAAGGACTGCATTGGCTGCTGGATCCAGGTAGTATATTGTGATTTGGCAGAAGTTGGTCTGGATTTTGTCTGTGTTTAGAGATACTGCTTGGTTGGAGAAACCAAAATTTCAATGTAGTCTATTGTTAGGATGGTAGCATAGTTACTGTTGAGAGCTTTGGACCAGATGTATGTTTGAAATTAAGAGCAAAGAGCCAGTAGAATGATATGAAACATTTGGCCAGTGGGGTGGCTCTAATGGAGCTTTCAGTTGCAAGGCTGAAATAGAGGACAATATGATGGTTAAGAACAGGACAATGAAAAAATGAACTAAAGCCTTTCACCTGAAGATGAGAATGTATTTGAATTGCAGAAGATCCCTGTTTTTTATTCTTGCATGCTTTGTAAGAGTTAATGGGAGGTAAGTACTGTGATTGTAATAGTTCTTTTAATATGTTTTAATGTCATTTTTAGATCTATATTTGTAATCAGGTTAATTAATCACAGTATTATGTTTTAGCCTTAAATTTTGGTCACCCTTTGAATATTTTGCTCTTGGTGCAGAGATGAGTGCAAAAAATTGTACATATATAATTGTTATATTAATGTATATCTAAATAGACCAAGACACGCTAACTTTCACAAATCTGCCACTAGAGACTATGGATTAAGGAAATGTGTATGCTTATCAAGTTGACCAGGGGTGGATTGTGGTAGATTGACAATTGGTGGTCAACTTGTAACACTCAGCTGAACTATGTAAGTGTAGTGCTGGGTGTGAAAGGCCCGCCTGGGGACTGTTGCAAGAAGCATAAGAGGCAGGACTGGGGAAGAAGAGGGTGGCTATTGGGAACTGAGAGAAGCTGTTGGGTGCTGTTAGAAGCTGTAAGGAGCTGTTGATTCTCTTGGAGGAGCTCGTCATTCTGACTTTCCTGATGAACTCAGCTGTTCTCATTGTCCAAGGAGCTTTGGACCTTGTTGTCACTAAGAATGGCTTCAGTTCACTTTAAGAGAGCTCTGGTCCTCATCTTGAGCATTGCTTCCTGACTCTGGAGGAGAAGATGGTGCACTGCTCAGTCTGCTGGAGAAGCTTGTCACATTGGCTTCCTGGATGGGAACTCAGCTTTCCTCATCATTGAATGAGCTCAGGACCTCACTGTTGCTGAGGAGGCTGTGGTACATTCTGGGGGAGCTCTTACTTTGAGCATCACTTCCTGGCTCCAGTGTAGGTTCCTCAGCCTGCTAGCACAGAACCTTCATCCCCCTGGCACAGACTTTCTAGATTCCACCACTGACCTCTGGGCCTTCCCAGTGCAGATCTATGAAAGAGGCCTGCATGTGACGTTGTTGTGGGCTCTAGTTCTGCATGCAGGACATTATCATGGGATGCAGGCCATCAGCTGGATTCTTTGGTCTTCAGTGTGTGGACATATTTCCTGCACTCTCTTGTATATGATTCTTTGGGTGACTATTATAAATAATCTTATAAAATGTATGTCCTGTATTATATTGTTCCCCTTGCAAAATCCCCAAACCAAAACAGTGGTGCCACAAAGTCACATGACGAAGGACATGGATGTAGATAATTCTGAGAATGAGACTAGAGAATATAACGTTTGCTCTACCTCGTGGCTCAAAGAACAAATGTCTTTCCATTTCCCCCCAAATCATAAGGGTTTTCAGCTTCTAGACTTGCAGACTAAAAGGGTCCACTACTCATTTTAAGGGGGAGGATTCTGCAGACCAGGGGAACAGCATGAGTAACTTCTCAAATCAGGAACCTCCCATTTTGCATAGTGAGTTAGAATCGCAATACCAGGTACAGCTGAGGGTCAAGGTTGCTTTCAAGTTTTTGAAGACATATGCTTGTTCAGTCTCTTTCAGCCTGTGATACCTATCAGTTGTGTTATTTCCCTGGATGATTTTTTTTCTGTTTTATTAGAAATGACAGCTCTTTTATTAAAAAGCAGGAAATATTATATTGAAAAAAAAATACCAGCAAATGTAATCAGGTGCTAAAGGATATGAAAGTCCTATCTTGTGAGAGAAAGGAACTGGCTGTATCTTTACAGGATTTGTGGTTTGAGTGGTTTATTAAATCTGACACCAGACCAGCAATTACCACCAATTATTTGGTCATAGTGTCAGTTCCATTCAAAGTGAGAAAGTTAGGGATGGCAAGAGCTTATTTTTAATAACTGATTTCGGAGAAAATCATTTTGTGTTCAATTGCTACTTTCTGACTTCCTAACCTCCAGATGAAGCCTATACCTGTGGGGTGACTTGTATGAGCTCACACCAGGAGAGCAATTGCTGGATGCTATTATAGGCTGACAGGCAGATATATAGTCACTCAACCGTTTTACCCCTCCTACTACATATAGATGTACCCACCAGGTGCTAGTCCTGGCTGCAAATGCCTTTTAAACACTCTGTACTCAACCAAAATGCTGAACCTGAGCACTCCCATCCATGTTGCTAAGAAAACCCTCATCATTGAGCAGGAAGATAATTTACAGTTGCTTGTGGCTATTATGTGTGAGAAAATGCATCCTGCCTAGCCTATGAATCCACCTTTTGCTCACTTGATAAAGAGCTGAAAGGTTTTGTGTTTTTTGTTGTTAGCATTTATGTTCCCTCAAGTGAACAAGTGGTTCTCAAATTTCAGGAACGCTGGTAGGACCAAGACTGAATCCTTACAGGTGAGCCTAGGCCACCAGAGGAGCAGCTACAAATAGGAAGACATCAAAGTTAAACAAGGTCATTGGATGAGTCAGCTTTGCATCACTGGAACAAACTACCTGAAATATCTAGTGCAACTCAAAAGAGAAAGGGTTTGTTCTGGCTTATGGTTTCAGAAGGCTCAATCCACGGTTGTCTGGTTCCATTGCTGTAGATCTGTGGGGAGATGGAAACATCATGGAAGAAGGGTGTGGCGAAGGAAAGCTGCTCACCTCAGGGCATCCGGGAAGCAGAGAAATCGAGCAAGAGCCAGAGGGAAAGGGGCTGGAGACAGAACATACCCCTTCAAGTTCCGCCCCTGGGACTTACTTCCCTCGGCCAGGCTCTATCTCCAAATGATACACGCAGCTATGAAATCATCAGTAGGTTAATCCACTGAGCCTTCTAGGGGAACGTTTTTTTCCTAATCCATAGCACACACTTTAAAAATTCACATCGTGTTTCTGTTCCAAAGCACCATCTCCCACAAAGCACATCAGATTCAGGTGCTGAAGGCTGTGTTTTATGCCTTAATACTCCCCCTTCTACCCTAAGTGCTTTGTTTCATAACACATTATGATATGAAAGGGGAAGGGAAAACAACCCCTCCCACTTTGTTTTTTTTTTTCTAGGCTAGATGTCTTTATTTCTGTTGCTTCTTTAACTTACTGGTATAACTCCACAATATAAAGAATAACGGAAATAACCCAGAAAGCATGCCTTTAAGGTATTTTGACAATCCAGCAAAGTGTCTGAATAAATAAGGTGCTCAGATTCAGCTTTGGTATAAAGAATGACTAATGGCAAGAGACTGGTCTGAGGTCATCATTTTCAAATGCTGTCAGTTCTGATGGAGTAGGTAAAAAGGAGGTGGAGAAGGAGGTGGCTGGGGAGCGCGGCGTATGTTCCTATTTAAATAGACAAGCGCACAACGCTGAGGGGCCTTTCCACCTTTTGGTAAAGGCTTCCAACTCGAGGCAACACATGTCACGCTCTGTCTCACATTCCAAATCTCACTTCAGCATGAGCACAGCTGCTTCAGGAGACAGAGACAGAAATAGAGAAACCAGCCGCAGTGATGAACTGTGACAACTTGCTTCAGAAAGGACACGTTTGATGTGTTTTCCAACTAGATGCCTCTAAAATTTATGGCAGCTGCAGACAACATTTCCCAAGAAATCCCCCCCCTTCCTCACTTTGAGCTCCTACATCCGTAATACCTTTAGCACTGCCATGGGGCGGGGCCCAGGACTGAGCTTCTTCCCACCAGGATCACAAATTTCACCCCACTCTCAGCAGACGCGTCTGCGCTTGGCAAATTCAGGTGTCTCCCCCACTCTCCTCTCTTACCTTCCCCAGCTGGGCTACCCCTTCTTGTCGTGAAATGTTTGTCTCCTCAAGGCCTGGTTTTCTCATCTGTGTGATGAGAGTTTCCTCTAAACAAACCTTAATGCCCCTGCAAGATGCAGCACTAGGGACTGAGATTTTAAGCCAGCCTGAGAGCAGTTGGAGGTGTACATTGCACCCTTAGTGGTGGGGGCAGGACATCCCAGAAACGTGGAGAGAAGAGGCAAAGTGGTGTGTTAAAACAAGGATGAAGCTCCAGCAGTGGCCAAGTAAAGACCCTACCAGAGTAAACCCCCACAGGTAGCTGCGGGGAAGTGTGTGCCTAGTACGAGAGACAGCTGCGCTGAGACCCATTGAGGTGTAGAAAAGTGGATTCCATGAACCAGAGTGGGGTTTCCGTGCAGTAGATACTTCTTTCTGCTGCTTCTACCCTGAGAGCAGGCTCAGAAACAATGCATAGAATTACATGGGGCTGCGGGTAACTTTTCTGGCCTAGGGAATCAGAGTACTGATTTCAGAGTATGGGCAGTCACTGAAGAAAGGGAAATTGTGGAAGAAAAAGATCCAGAAAGGGGATACCAAATGCCCTCTGTCCATCTCACAAGTCACACATGCATGGGGCTGACCAAAAGCACCTCAGCTAGGGGTAAAATATTTGAAATAAGTTTAGAACTGGAAAAAACCGGTTTGGAGCTCCTATACAACCAAAGTAACTGTATGCTAACACAGAAGAAACATGACTCATTAAAAGATGTTAACAGAACCCAGACTGTCCATAACATAAAATGTATCACATGCACGACACAATCAAAAAGTATGCAAAATGTAACAGCAGGGAAGGGGGAAGCCCTAAAGTAACAGGCACAGGCAGAGCGGAGGGGAGGTTGTGATGTCCCCTGGTCCTGCGATGGCTGGCTCTGTCCGCCATGCAGCAGGATTTTATGTTTTCGTCCTTCTCATACTACTCCAAGAGACATCTGATTTCTCTAAAATGTGTACAGAGCAAGTGCTTCTTTCCAGATGATTGCAAGGATCGTTTTACCACTACATGGCCTGAAGCACCAGAAGCCCACTCTCTGCATCAGACGGTTTTTGTCCTACTCTGCTCTACCAGGAAAGCCAGGACCCCGCATTTCCCTGCTCAGATTTACAGCTGGCATTCTGTTCTCAGTTCTAACATTGTACCAGTCAAGATTCATGATTGCAAACTGCAGAAGTGAATTCTACTTGATTAAACAAAAAAGATATCCACAAGAAGGAGCAAAGCAATCCATGGAAGTCACAGCAAGGACTTCCCTCTTTCAGTCATGGTAGGGTAACAAGAAATCCATTTTTGTCCAGCTTTATTGAGATACAGTTTTATCTGAGTGCAAATAAAACTTGTATGTATTTGAAGTATACAGCTTAATGTTTCATACATTCGTACACTATGACAATTACAGATAAACACACTAATTAACATAGGCAGAGTATAGTTACCATTTTCTTGTGTGTGTGTTGAAAACAGATACCTACAAAGTTTCAGTTATGTAAAATGAATAGTTATGAAGTTTTAATGCACAGGGATGTGACTATAAGTAGCAAAATTTTATTGCACACTTGAAATTTTCTGAAGATAGATTTTAAGAAATCCACTTAACCAGGCCTAGTGGTGCACAGCTATAATGCAGCATTCAAGAGGCCGAGGCAGGAGGATCATTGCGAGTTAGAAGCCAGTATGGGCTACATAGAGAATTCAAGGCCAGCCTGAAGTACACATCAAGACCCTGTCTCAAAAACGAATCTACCCTAAATGTAAAAACAGAGGTAAGTTAAAAGTAAAAGGATGGGAAACTACACTGCGCACATACCCCTCATTACAGTGCTGCAGTGGCTGTGTTACTATCTGATCAAGGAGACTCGGTAGCGAAGAACATTTTGAGAGAGAACGAGGAGAACTCCATAATGACTCAAGGGTCAATTCAGAAAGAAGCTGAAGAAGCAAGTCCGAAAGCACAGACAAGAGCCTGGAGCCCTGGAGAGGGAAGGGCAGGGTCAGCAGGGCCACCTGCCTGGAGTCCCCTGGTGCTGCGCTTTCTGCTCCCGCGGTATCCGTTACCACTGCCCCTGCCACCCCCCACCCCCCACCACGTGCACGCTCACGTGTCTCCCAGGGCTGCAGAGCGCAGTGTGCCGCGCCGAGACCCGCTTCCCGCGCTCCACCCCGTGTGGCCAGGGCGCAGAACGAGGCGATAACCGCTTCCTTCATTTGCAGAGGGAGAGGCAGGACCCTCTCGTCACCAGTGTTCCGACTTGTAGGGACACCCAGGGCAGGGATGAGATTCGGGCGCTGGCTTTCCAACAGCAAAGACCGAGTGATCACCTGCAGGTAACGAAAGGCAGCTGACTTATGTCGTTTTCTTTTAACTTTTGACCAAGAGACTTTACAGTGAGAGGTTATCTTTAAAAAAAAAAAAAGTCAGACATCAACACCAGGATCTCAGTGTGAGGGCAACTGAAACAGCATTTACAATGATGTAACCTCAAGAAATTAAACTGAGGTATAGACCAGTTAAGTTCCCAACAGGAAAACATGACACAATCAAGAGAGAATATTTCAATAACTATGAAAGTGTCTGTCGGGAAACCACAACAGATAGTCTACGATGTGAGCCGAAATCACTTAGTTTAAAAGAATACGGGGAAGAGTAGCTGCCAGATCTCAGAAAGAGAATCCTGGAGAAATGGCCTTTCTTGGAAAGAGGTACCCAGCCGGAGGCGCTCTTCCAAGGACAGTGAAAGGAACAGAAAGAAACAGAACACCCGGCCTTTGACTCCTCCTTCCTCTCCTCTACTCCATCTCCTCCCAGGTTTCCCATTGCCCAAACCCAACAGGAAGCCAAAAGGCCCGGGAACCCCTTAACATGGTCCAGGAAGTCAGCCTCCAGAGGCACGGGGCGAGGCGCAGAGGCGTGGACAGTGGATCTGGAAGGGCAGGTAGAAGACAGTATATTCTACACGACTCAGATTCTGCAGGCAGACTTTTAGAATATTATAGAATAATTTAACAATAAAGAAAATACAGTGCCAAGTGAAAACTAAGATCCAAACCAGCTAGAAATTATGATACCAAGTCAGAAATAAATAAGCAGGAGGACAGAGCAAAAAGACAGCAGAGGACGATCCTCTGGCCGTCATGTCCCTAGCTGTCACACCAGTTTGAACCATTATTCAGGCACCTATCTGTGTAAGAGCTAAGGGAACCAGGTAAAGATCACTGAATCTGTTTTTGTATAACAAAAAAGGAAAGATGTACTGAAGAAGGCAGAGAGAAAATATTTGTCAGTATCAACCCTCCCCAACCCCAAGCAGCCCAGCATGGAGAAAGGTACTCCCCAGTTTGGGGAGGGAGAGAGAATTCAGCCCAGGCCCTAGACTAGAAGAAACTCACTGCAAGGTCTGCCATGGTGAACCCCATGGGAAGCAGAGCTCATTGACTCCTACCCAGGCCCATAACCAGGGCTAAGTCAGTGGGACTACATTGGTCAGGCCCTGGACAGCTCTACCACCCCTCCTCCAGCCTCAGGCAGCGGAGCAGGAAGAAAGCTCAGCCCACTGGAGAGCGGAACAAGCACAGAAGCGAGAATGGGCCTTTGTCTTGCAGCCCAGCCCCTGCCCACCATGGTGAGAGCCAGCAGTGGGCAGAACACAAAGGCCAGCACACCCAGGCTAGAGCTCACAGATGACACCTCTAGACCTGCCCTGGCATGAGTTGGAGACCTGCAGACCAGAAGACAGAACCAGGTTTCGGCCTCCATCATTGGTACTTTAGAGTGGGCCTGTGAAACCTCCTATGCAATGAGAGTCAGGTATGAAGCAGTTTAGAATCAGCCTCAGGAGCCAATGAGCTGTCGCCTACCTGTTCTTCAGTGTTAGCCAGTACAGCAATCTCCCGGCCAGTGCTGGCAGACAGAGACTCTGGACCCGACCCAACATCAGGCAGAGACCAGCACCTGGTGCTTCAGCCTGCCTTGCTGCCAGCTGTGCTGAGGGCCTGAGTGCACCCCAGTACTGCTCAGGTCCTTGCAGCCATGGGACTCAGGTGTCATACAACTCAGCATCAGCATTGCTGGACAAGAGACTTCCTTCACTCACCAACATCACCTGTACCTTGGGCAGCATAGTATGGAACAAGACCCCACTCGTGAGGGGAGGGACAGAGTAGCAACCACAGGACTTTGCTTTGGAACTTGGTGCCAGGCTGGAGAAATTAACACTGAGCAGATCCCAAAGGACCCCATCATGATCCTTCCTGTGGACAGAGCCTCTGGCACAGGACCAGTACAATGGAGACCAGTACAGGCTTCTATTCTAGCCAGCATCACGTGTGGTTGTCCATGAGTACAGCTCAGCAATAGACAGCCAATGGCAATGTGGGCCTTGGTCCTACTCCAGTGCTGTGCTTCTCATGGCAGGCTCTGGCCTCAGGGTGTGAGATAGCACTGCAGCAGTGGAGGCCACAGGCAGAGGAAAAGAACCTGGGTCTGGCCATGCCACCATAATCTCTGAAGAGCCGAGCAAAATCATATAGTGCCTGACCACAGGTTGATGAGTGTGAAGAAAGCATCTGGGCCTACCCTGAAACTGGAAAGATGCAGGTAGGAACAGACTGCCTTTTCCAAGTCCTCCCCTGGTTTATTCTGCACAACATATCAACTACAGACTGGGGACAAAGCTGAGCTTAGATTTTCCTCTAGTGCTACACCAGTGGCAGCACACCAACAGCAAACTTGTGGCAAATCTAGGGCACCATCTAGTGCTGAAAGAATGAAAACCACAGGCTTCAGGGAAATCAACAGCCTGCTTAGAATTTCTAGAAAGAAATTTCATGGTCAAAGGTAGATCATAAAGACTAAAATAAATACATAGCCCTTCAGTATCCAGATTCCGTTGCACACCAAGCATCCAGAGTTCTCAGAAAACTGTGACTTCAACTAATGATCAAAAAAGAAAAGAGCCAGAAACTGACCTTGTAGTTGGTATGGGAGAAAAGTCAGATGGAGAATTTAAAAGATTTTAATGAAACTTAACGAGCTTCAAGAAAACACAAAGAAATGATACAGTAGCCTAACAGAGACACTTAACAGAGTGAGGAACAATTACAAGTAAATAGCAGCGTCTTGTTCATGTGTGATGTTGTTTTCACTTGCTTCTTAATTTTTGGTTTTCCAGAATATCTACCTTCAAAAGTATAGATAACTAAGGAGATACTTCAACTAATAAACCTACAAAGAATGAGAACCAAGACTTATGAAAATTTGGAGGAAAAAAATCTAAATAGTATGCTTTTATGGCTGTGCCATATTTAACTCAACAAATAATTCTTGACCCCTTGACACATGCCAGGCACACTGTGGGTTCTAGGGAGCATAATAGTGGAGGAACTTTGTCCTTAAGGAGCTTACCTCCTCTGAGATGATGTGACACTGTTGCCCAGTGGATTTAGGGCAGGAAGTGTAGTCTGGAGCATGGCTGTCCCAGTGGCCCTCCATGCAAATTACTCATGTTTGTGATGTGCTTCAATCTCACAGGCAAGCAGAGCAGTGGACAAGAGCCGGGAGAAGCTGGTTGAACCATGAGCTAAGACACTGCCTCACACTGCAGAAAATCATAAGAACTAGAAATGTTTTCAATGGTATTGCTGTTCTGAGATCTAAAGCCAAAGTGTTACATCTGACCACAGTATGATCAACAGGGAATTCAGTCTTCAACTAGAGAGTCTTACAGAATGAGGGTAGGGTTCTGGGAGAAAAAAGGAGAAGGCAGATAGGATAAAATGTCTATATTTCTCACTCAATACATGTTCCATATGTTTGGTATTGATAAAAACAAGAAATGAAGAAACTAGCCTGTCTTGCTTGTTTTAAAAAATGGGCAGTAAGTATAAACACTCAACTAGGATTGAGTTGTCCCATAAATGTGATTAGTCACCAGAAACCTTTTTTAACACCAGGAATGAAACATGTTTTCCACAGAAACAAGATTATAAGCTGCAGAACTTGTATGGCAAAAGCATCAGGAAGAAATTAGGCAGTGAGTCACAGGACCATGTAAAGACCATCAAGCAGAACCAATTTCCAGCTTTTATTGAGGCCATATTTATGGTAGGTTGCAGCTGGGTCAGTCCTGATAGAATAGGGGCCGGGCACCAAGTCCTCATTACCACCCTTAGATGCCTGTTAGCAAGACACAGAGCAGGCTGCTGATCAGGTTCTGTGTGCCATGAGGGTAAAGAGACAGTGCAGAGAAAGTCGGAGGTACAAAAGGCAGGGTGGGCATTAATGAAGTGAAGGGCAGCTGGTTCAGCATCCCTCCGGGGGCCGCACACCACTGGAGTCCATCAGTCGAGAAACCGATGATACAAGGGATGCGGCTTCAGCTGAAAGGATAGTTACATAGTCTCACTTGGGCATCTATCTCTTCTGTGCTGTCTGAGCGTTGTTTGCAAACTAGATAGTCTGCTATTAATAACAGCAAATTGCTCACAAACAACACTGAATTTTTGAAACTCATGTGAGTGCATATATATCTCTTAGTAGACTCCAAACATTTTTAAAGCAAGATTTATTTTTAAATGTATGTTAAGTAATTTAAGTTTTTATTTTTTTATTTTAAAGAGAAAAAAACTAACAAAACAACAGTGAAGACAAAAACAATACATGACCTCAAAATAAAATGATAGGCATTAATAATGGTTGCTACATTACATACTGTTATCTTCAAAGAAGTTGCTCAGTCCACCAGATGTAGGAATATAGAATAGACATCCTACATCTCTGGAGCCAAACCAACTGAAGTCAAAGTCCATTCAAAAGTTGCACTGTAGGGGCTGGGGATATAGCTCAGCAGTACAAGCGCCTGCCTGGCAAGCACAAGTTCCTGAGTTTGATTCCTGGGACCAAAAAAAAAGTTGCACTGTAACTTTGGGGAAATTATGACCTCCCTGTGGCTCAGTTTCCCCGCCTATAAAATGGAAATGGGAACAGTAACCTCCTTTGGGGTTGTTAGGAGGACTAGATGAGTAAGTGTACTTAAAGGGTCTGGTATGTACTAGGCACTTTTTAAATATTAGCTACTATTATTTAAAAATAATACTATAGAGAAATACATAGCATCAGTATCTCAAAAATCTCTCTTGGTCTTTATATTGAAATTATTATTGAATCATCTTAGAATATTTTAAAAACTTCAACACTCAGCCAAGTTAAGGTTGGCTTTCGTTATTGTAATAGGCCCAGTAAATGATAATATTGTGGGTTGACATGTGGCTTGATTTCAAAACCATGGAAGTAGAATCCTGTAGTGCATACTGAGAGATATGAGTGCATGTTCAATCTCCAGCATGTGGAAAGCCAGTTTTCCCAACATCACTTATTAAAGAGGCTGTCTTTCCTCCAACAATTATGTTTGGCCCTTTTGTCAAAGACCAAGTAGCTAATCCTGCCTGGAGTTGTTTCTACATCCTTTATTTTGTTCCACTCATGCACAAGTCTGGTTTTTCTTCCAATACCATGCTGTTTTTATCACTGTAACTTTGTAGTATAACTTGAAGTCTGAGATTGCAATACTCCCTGCTTTGTCCTTGTTGCTCAAAATTTCTTCACTATTCTGGGTGTCTAGATCTAAATATTAGAAGAGAATCAATCTTCTGGAAAATAGAATAGGCAAAACTCTTGAAGACATAGGTGTAGGTAAAGACTTTATGAAAAAAATTCCAGGTGCACAGGAAATATTACCAAGAATCAACAAATGGGATCTCATCAAATTAAAAAAATTTCTGCACAGCAAAGAAACAAGCAATATATAAAGAGACAACCTATAAAATGAGAAAAATAATTTTCCCACATACTCCTTAGACAGAAGACTAAAATCTAGAAGATAAAAAGAACTCCAAAAATTAGCTGCCCTCCAAGTTTAAAGACTCAATCAAAAATGGGCATCTGAAATGAATAGATTTTTCTCAGATGAGGAAGTACAAATGGCCAATAAATACATGAAAAAATGCTCAACATCACTGGCCATTCAAGAAGAAAATTAAAGCAACACTGAGATCCATCTCACTCCAAAAAGAATGGCCATCATTGAGAAATCAGTAACAAATGCTCCTAAGGCAGGAGGAGAAAGGGAACTCTTCTCCACTGTGAGATGTGTTGGTGAAAGTGTAAACTAATGCAACTTCCGTGGAAGTCAGTGTGCAGATTCCTCAAAAAACTAAAAATAGAAATTCCATTTAACCCAGCAATTTCCTTTCTAGATATCTTCCCAAAATATTTAAAGGCATTAAGCCACAATGATATATACATAACTGTGTTTGTAGCACCACAATCTATAATAGCTAAATCCTGGAAACAGCCTATATGCCCATCAACAGGGGTGGATAAAGAAAATGTGGTATTGATGTACAATGGAGTACTACTCTGCCATAAAAAAGGACAGGTTTGAGTCATTTTTAGGTAGATGGGTGTACCTTGAGACTGTAATCTTGAGTAAAGTAAATCAAACACACAAGTTTAAATACTGCATTGCTTCACCTGCATGAGAAATCCAAAATATAAATATATTAAAAAGGAACAAAATGAGAGGAAGTAGGAAGAACTGTTCAAAATAGGAAGTGGAGATGGTGGAGGGAAAGAAACTTAAAGAAAAATAGAATATAAAGAAAAATGCAAATAGTTCTTTTGTAAATGGGGAGAGGAAGGATTGGGGGGAAGGGAGAGGAAGGGGACAAAGGAATTCAGGTGTGTGATGTGCATGTGTGCATCCCCCAGCGTGAATGTCATCATTATGTACTGCAAACATGTACTAATAAAAAATATAAAAAGAAAGTAGAATTCTATACTTTAAAATACATTTTAAACTGTTCCCACTCATAGGTAATGGAAGTAGTAATTCATGGGGAAATTTAAGTGACCTCCAAAACTCACCTGCCCACAAAGTATCTCATGCATTTATTCAAAGATATTTATACAAAACTAAATGTGATATAGCCTTACCCTGGAGAAAATCATGAACCATGGGACCAATCCACAGATAATTATAGTAATTATGGTAAGTATATGATTAATATGTTATTCTTATTAATAAAAAAGAAAGCCAATATATAAATTGTCTCATCACATATTGGTGCAATATATCAGGTATTTGAAACTTCTAGAAGAAAGGAAAGAAAAAGGGAAAAAACATCAACTGATTATTGGCAAAATATGTTCTTGCTTCTCAGAAATGAACAAGATACTTTTTTTAAAAAAAACAGAAACAATTAACAAGCAATTGGAAACCAAGTTTACAAGCCAGAGGGTCCTTTTGGTAGCACAACAAAGTCTTTATCTTGGAGACTTCCGGGAAGATGGTGACCAGGTGAGCGGTAGAGGGAATCTCTCCCAGAGACGGATCCTTTGCACGCGGGTGCCTGGTCCGTGGATGCAAAATTCCAAATGATCGGGCTGCTCTCCGCGGCCTGAGCATTAAAGGGCCGGCTGGACACGCCACGCGGCAAGAAGTGGGCGGATCCTGAGAGCTGGGCGCCCGAGGGACGCAGCTCGGCTCAAATCTCGTACAGCCGAGAGAGCGATCGCGGAGGGACAGACGCCTCCAGCTCCTGAACCCGATCGGCTCGGAGGCGGCTGTAACCAGGATTTGTTGGAGGCAGCGGAGCAGAGGAAACTCAGAGAATGCGCTACTGGGACAGATTGCGCCAATCTGGGCAGCGGTCCGGGATCCCGCTCAGAGCCCCACCCCCGCAGCCAGCGCCGCGGAAACTGGAACAGCTGCGATCGGCGGGATTTCTGAGTCAGGAAAAAGCTGCATCAAGGGAGATACATCTGAACGGCATTCCTGACTGCAGGATCCCAGGGTGAGTTGAGTGGGCGCTCTAATCGGTTTTTCCTGAGTCGGGAAGAAGCTCTGCCCAGCTAGTGACATCAAAGCAGCTTTAAGGACTGCGGGATCTCCCAAGTAGGGAGAGCTAGCTAGGTGCCCCGACGGGATTTGTGAGGGGGGAAGGAGCTCCACCCAGGGAGGAACACCTGAGTGGCCTGTCTGCAAGACCCCTGGGACGGCGAGCTGTTTATACGCCCCAGCCAGGTCTCGGGGTAGGGAGTAGAAGCGGAAATCTCAGCAGACAGCTTAAGGGACATTCTCCCAAAGAGAAGGAATCACTGGAGCAGCCTCTGCAGCAGACCTTTGCCTGCTGAACTGCCTGGGGAATTTATAGCTCCACATTTTGAATCTGATACCCAAAAATGGGAAAACAAAGGAACAAAATGCAGTCTCAAAACTCAACCCCACCCAGAACAAGTTTTCAATGTGAGGATACAGGGGAACCAGGAAGCCACATACCTGCAAGTTATGAAACGATTGCATCCGAAATGAAACAACTCCAACAGGCCATCAAAGAGCTCAAAGCAGAAATAACCCACATACACGCAATGATTTCTCAGACAAAAAACGAGCTAAAAACAATGATGGAAGAAATGTTCCGGGCACATAGAGAAGAAATAGACAAAAGACGAGAAGAAAATAGGAAACAAATGGAAACGTTACAAGAGCAATTTAACAATGAATTACCAAGAATGAAACAGGTCCAAAGAGAATGCCAGGATTTGAAAACTAACGCTGAAAGCATGCAAAACCGTCTAAGTGAAACCGAAGATAGAATTTCAGAACTTGAAGACAGCATGGCAGTTTATGAGCGTGAAAGGAAGAATCTCATGATATCATCAAAGACACAAGAAAAGTCAATCCAACAGCTGCAAGATGAGGCAAAACGTAACAATATTCGAATTAGAGGAGTGTGTGAAACAGCAGGAGATCTCACAAACGATATAAAAGGAATATTTGATGAAATAATAGCAGAAAATTTCCCAAACAAGCTAAAAGATACTGAAGTTCAGTTAAGTGAGGCATATAGAACCCCAATGATCCATAATCCAAAGAAAAACACACACAGGCATATAATAGTCAAGATCCCAGATATCCAGCAAAAGAACACAATATTAGAAGCTGCAAGA